>CAJNJA010102552.1:0-18635 GCA_905231915.1 Symbiodinium necroappetens
ACTTTTCGGGTTATGCCTTTGCAATGGGTTTGTGTCTACAGGAGTCATTCAACTTTCCATTTATGTACTGAAGACAACAAACGTGGTTAAATAGACCCTAAAGGTATCGGGCTCATATATATATATATATATCTATCTCTCTCTCTCTCTCTATATATATATATATGTACATCATTTTGGCTCCCATGCATAGGTATACATGCATATCTGCATACTGCCCTTTGATGCATCTGGAGAATCGGCTCGCGCCTAGTAGGCCCAGGTGGCCAAGCTGCCACGCGAGCTCTGCAGCATTCTCACCTTAGGGGCGCACTCGTCGAAACTGTTGGCAGTCATCTCTCTATACAATCCTTGCAGCGCAACTGTCGCAAGCGTCTCGGGCGTTTTTATGGTCTAGTCTGGGTGTCGATTTCGCTGGCTTAATCCTCACTCTGATAAAGCGACAGGTAGGAGTCGCAGAAACAGCGGGGCTTCTGTGCCAAGGAAGTTGCGGCACCTACAAGTCACAAGTTCTGGGCACCCCCCCCAACCTACCCCGAATCTGCTACTTCTTATCTCTTTCTCGTGGGTTTCCGGTGTCCCAACAGCGAAGAAGAGCGAACTTGTGCTGGGGCTCGGACATCCCATGTCTTCCGGAACTTGGATTCGGAGATTGGGGTTGGAGGCGCCCTCCCAGCGAGGCTTTGAGGCTTGGGCTTTGAGGCGTCAAGGGTCCAATATGGGTTTAGGGTTTAGGCGGTTTACGGTTTAGGTCTCCCTCAATTACCTTTCTCCCGTAAATCATAACCTTCCTTGCCCCCCCCTCCCCCCGCCCAAAAAAAAAGCCCTATCACCTTAAGGGTTCCCTAAACACACAGGTGACAGATCCAGACGAGGAGTGGAGTTCACAGGAAGAGCCCCACATGGAAGTTTCAGTAGATCCTCATTGTAAGGACCCTCTAGAAGTCAGAGGAGAGCAGCAATCGCATCAGCTTTGCAAGCGCTCTGCTGGTCCTCCTTCTGAGCGACCTCCGGTCCGAGCTTGCTCTTCGATCCGCCGACCTCAGGAGGTTCCCAAAAAAGTGCATCAAAGACCCAAGACATCGAACTACGACTGCAACGATCAAAGGCTGTCCTGTCGCGCGGGAGCATGTTAGAAGGGAAGTGGCAACAAACAGCAGTTAAGCGCACATCGACACCAGCAATAGAGGTCTCCCCACGTCTCACTTCAGGCTCCGAAGTGTTCCGCGCAATGGTGCTGTCACCGGAACCCACATTTACACCTGCGCTATCATCGCTAGCGGTGTCGGCAAAGGGATTTTCCTCTGATCCTCCCGAAGAAATTCCGACCAAGAGGCATCGCGCAAAGTCAGTGCAAGCTGGAAGGAGCACAGGGCCACGACGCCTTGGCCGAATTCGACTCTCAACTGCCAGCCTTTCGGGTTTTCGCTGCAGGAATGCAGCGACAACAAGGACCCACGTTATTCGGAGAGTTACTAGGTAACTATGCAGCGGCGCCAAACCTAAGTTGTGAACAGAAACCAATGGGGTCATCTAGCAACCACCAGAATTAGCAAAAGGAACATCTTCACCTTGGCTTGGAGATCAGCAATCCACAGCCTGCCAAGATACACAGTCTCGACGGGCGCATGGACGTACTACATAGTGAGCAAACAACGTGGACCGTCCCTTGCGGTCATGTCCACGCACTTGAGCCCGAGACAGTATCGACGATTATCAGGAACCTGCCCAGCATACATGATCTCGGTTCGTCCCTTCCCCCACCCCTCTCCGCACTGATTGGCGGCCTCTGCCCCCGTGTGGTGTGGTGTAGTCCGCGGTTTGCCTCTGTGCTGTGCTGTGGTTCGGGGTTTGGGTCGGCTTGGGGTGTTTGGTATCATCGTTGAATCATCATCATCTTCTTCCTGCCACTCTCTTCGAGGGTGTTCTGCCTGCCTACCATCCGGCTGACGATTATCGCTTGATTGACCGCCAAGTGTCAAGATCTTCGTGACAGGCATGGCTGCAATGGCTCAGGATTCACAGAAATTCTGCATGCTTAAATCCCGGCGTCTCAAACCGAGGACCGGGTCATACAAATCCAAGAAGACCGTCTATTGTTGCACGCCCACCTCAAACAACTTCAGAATCGGGTTTCTTTGTTGCATCAGCACATGGGCTACAAGGGGACGCTTCCCCTCCCTGCCGCGACCATTTTCTCTGCGATGCAGATGGTGCTAAGTCTTCCTCTGGAGCCCTGCATCGACTAGTTTAGCTTTCGGTTAGGGAGGGTTTCAGACTAAACCCTGCAGGGGTTAGGGCTCAGGGTTTGAGGAGGCGTGAGATATGATTTAGGGTGGTGGGTTTAGCCTTGGCAGAAGGACTGGACTGAAATGATTTAGGGTGGTGGGTGTAGCCTTGGCAGACACCAAGCCCCAAAGCGCAAGGCCAGGGTTCTCCTGCGCGTCTAAAGGCTTCAATTTCCTTCAGGGCTTGGAGTTTCGACCGGGTTGGAGCTGCTTATGGTTTTGGCTGGGGCTGGGGTTCTACTCCTTGTTCTGCCTTGACGGCTTCACTGCAGGTGCAGGAATTTCAGCTCACGCCTCAAGCTCGCTCGCGGCAGGCAGAGCCTTAGGGATTTGGGAGAGTTTACCATACTACTCTTGGCGTCAATATCCACTAGAGCGGAATGTTTGAATCTGGCTCTCATGCCTCAACATCTGGGCTCCGTCGGTTCTCGTGCAGAATGAAGCCTCCTGAGGAGGATATGCACAAAGAACACTGAATTCGTTGTAGGCGCCGAATTTTGGACGGCTTACTGGCAGTGAAGCCGCAGGGGGTTTCATGACCCGCCCAGCTGCACGAATTGCACAAAAGCGGTTCAGGATGTTAAATTTTTCTGAACCGGAACAAAACTATTAAACAGCCTTGCGGGGGAACAGGATTAAGCATGTTCCTGCAAGGTCTTCCTACACTCCGGTGTTTCTGCGACGAAAAGATCATTGCGATGACAACTCTGGTTCGGATGTCGTGGCTTACATGTACAGAGCATACTGACCCTGATGGGCCTATGTTCGTAAGGGTGGTAAAAAGACCCATAACATAACTTGAGAGTCGGCGGTGTCATTGCAAGCTGAGCAATGCAGATCCCTGGATAGTGAAGCCCCTCTCAACTTCTTCCAACATTCGGATTAGCATCATAGAAGGGGGGCATTGCTAATCAGGGGTCTGCTGAACTGCTGAAACGCTTCTGTTCGATGCGGCTGTCTACAGCTTTGTCTGACGACAGCTTCGCAACTGAGAGGATGGGACTTCCACTTCCTGGGCGGAGTCGGGGAAACCGATGCGAACCTGGCCATGTGCAGAGAAAAAAATTGGGGGCTTCGTGTTGGAAGGTTCGCAGTTAGCCACAGGTTGGAGTTCGGCAAATAACGGCAAAGATCGAACTCTCATCATCTGGTCTTCCATCTGGCATCATCAAACCGTTGTTTGCATCATCATCTTCAGCTTCAAGCCACAGCTGCCTCCCAACCTGCTATCCCTTTGCCATGTTCCGTTCTAACCCTTGGAGTCCAGAACGAGAGGCCCCAACGCCTACCGAGGCTCGCCAAAACCCCCATCTACCTGGAGGTTCATGGGTAGTTAGAAGTGGGGTTATAAGTAAAGTAACTATAGCTATAACCCATATTTGGGGGTTTTATAACCCTACTTATAACTACCCACGAACCCCCAAGTAGAACTACAAAGATGCAGAGCCTACTGAAGCCCCCTAGCTTAGGCCGAATGCCGAACTTGCACCCTAAACTGCTGCACTGCTGATGATCTAGATCCTGCGTTACCTAAGGACCCTAAACTATGGGATTTTACGGTCTATTCCTTATTTTATCGGATTTAACATCATCAACCGTACAATGCCCCTCAAACCCGAAATCCGAAACCCTTGAGCTGCTGTAGACCACAAAGCCACGCGAAGTGCCAGGAGAATTCAGTTTAGGGTTCTTTTCCCTGCCATTTAGTTTAGGGTTCAGGGTTTAGGGTTTGGTATTGAGATGTACACCTTTCCGAGTCCTTAGAAAGTACGCTTACAGCATGTTTGCTTCAATATCCGGGGGTTATCCTTGTCCTGCCGTTTTCATCACATCTTGTATTTGCCCAGACTTAAACCCATCGATCCTAAATCAGAAAGAAATTCCCAAAAAATCCCGAGGCCCCAAATCCTAGACCCTCAACCATCAACTCCAGATCACAATCCCCCAAGACCCCAAATATGGGGGTTTCCGAAAGTAGGGGGACCCTAGTATAGTACCCGAAGTAGGATCCTCATTATGAGGACCCCAAAATAAGGTACCCCCCCTTCTTTTCGGAAAGTCCCATATCTTAAAGCTAAACCCCAAACCCTAAACCCTAAAACCCAAAACCTCTGAAAGGCCCCTAAAAGCAAGCTGGAATCCGAGGGACCATGCTATCCAAGTCTTTAAGGGCCCCGGTCTCCACAGAGGCTGCCGAGGCCACGTGCGTCATGGAGAGCTCCGAGAGGGCCTCTGGTTTCTTGCATATGTTGCAATTACATGTGTGCGTATGTATGTATATATATATATTATATACATATATAAATTCTGTATTTAAGTATTTATCTCTACCTATCTGTCTCCATCTGTCTCTGTATTATGTATGTACATATATGTGCACGTTTGCTTGGTTGCATGTACGTTTGTATGTGGGCTTGTTTATTTTTGTGTTCTGTCTGCTTTGTTTGCGTGATTTGGCTGGTTGTTTGGTTCTGTTTGCCTTAGTTGTTGTTGTGGTTATGTGTTTGGTTTGTTTGTCTTGCTTGCTTGTTTGGGTTGTTTGCTTCGCTTTGGTCGTTGTTTGTTGTGGTAGTCTGCTTGGTTTGTTTACTTTTCGATTTATTTCTTAGCTTGGTTTATCTGGTTTGGATGTGTATGTTTGCTTGTCTGGTTTATTGGTTTGTGTGTTTATCTGTGTTACTTGCTTGCTTAGTTCGTTTGCTTGGTTCGTTCGTATGGTTTGTTTGTTTGTTTGTTTGTTTGCTTGTTCGCTTGTTTGTGTGTCTGTGTGTCTGTGTGTCTGTGTTTGCTGGTCGGTTTCCCTTTTTGCGTGTTTAAATGAACTTCTGCTTGTGCTTGCTGCAGTTACGTAAGGATTTCGGTGTGATGCGGGGTGCTGCTGGTGCTTCATGGGTTCACGCCTGCATGTTTCGGGTGTTTTGCGGCATACGGCTCAAAGCTTCCAGTAGTCGTGGTGGTGGTGGTAGTCGTGGTAGTAGTAGTAGTAGTAGTAGTAGTAGTAGTAGGTGGTAGTAACTTTGTTACCATTGTTAGTAGTGGTAGCAGGAGCAGTCGTAGGAGTTGTAGCAATTTTCAGTAGTAGTACTAGAAATAGTTGTAGTACGACTGGGAGAAATAGTAGTGCCATCACTACTTTGCTTAGTGCCAGTAGTGGCTAGTAGTCGCAGTCGTAATCACGTCTTAGTCATATTAGCCGTAGCAGTTGTAGTAGTCGCAGTAGTCCTAGCAGTCGTCGTCGTGCTACTAAGTAAACCGAACGTGGCTCGAGACAGCCTAATAACACAAGAAGTCACAAGAAGCATCGACGTCTCAATAGCGATACACGCTGAGAGGGATAAGTCTAGAATCAGCGATGTTAAGATGAGGGTTGAGCCTAGGAGCTGTGGTCATGGGAACTTCGACCGCTGTGTTGACCACCACCGCGGGACTCCAGCCAGTGCTGCGACCAAGGTAGACCTTGCAGGAGTTGTGTGTCAACAGGCGTTGCAATGACTGTGTGCATAGACCCACCCGAAGACTAGGAATCGTGCAACTAGTCCAAGCTAGTAGTAATGCCTGCACTCCATGATGGCAACGTGCAAGGAAACCACCTGAAGTACCGAAACTCAAGCGGTCAAGTCAAGGTTTGCCCGGCGGGCCCTACAAACTTGACTGGAGAAGCGAAAGCAAACGAAAGCAACACCCTCCCTGATGTAGACCTAGAGCAAAACTTCAGGACAGGGCTTAGGGTGGAAGGATTTGCGGGGTCTGAAGATTTAGTCGGAGCAGCAGCAGGGGCAGCAGCAGCAGGAGGAGTAGTAGTAGTAGTAGTAGTAGTAGAAGAGGTAGCAGTAGCAGTAGCAGTAGCAGTAGCAGTAGCAGTAGTAGTAGTAGTAGTAGTAGTAGTAGACGCAGCAGCAGTAGGAGCTGTATTAAAGTAGTAGTAGCAGCAGCAGTAGTACAGTGTGCCGGCAATTTGGAACAATTATTTGAGCAAGATTGCAAGCAATCTTGGTCATCTAGTCCCACTTGAAGGGGGGACAGGATGACCATGCAATCTTCGTCATTTTGGTCTAAATGGTAAACCAGTCGGCGAGGTGAGGCAAGTGGGACAAGATGACCAAAATGACCTAGATGACCAGTGGCCGAGCAAGATGACCAAGCTGACAAGATGGCAAGTTGACCAACATTTGCTTTTCAATCGATTGTTCTAAGTTCGCGGCACAATGCGGCAGTAGTAGTAGTAGCAGTAGCAGTAGCAGTAGCAGTAGCAGTAGTAGTAGTAGTAGTAGTAGTAGTAGTGGTAGTAGTAGTAGTAGTAGTAGTAGTAGGAGTAGGAGGAGGAGGAGGAGGCCTCAACGGCCATGCCCGCCGCGAAGCGTCGACGCAAAGAGCTCAAAGGGAGCTCGAAGCGGTCGAAGGTGTCCTCAGTCATGACCTGAACGTTTTCCAGTCGGTCCAATATATATCCCTTAAATACGGAACGTCGCCAAAAAAATAGACACTGAGGCATCGCTTTGACAGATGGGTCTTGTGGTTTCTGCGCCCACGATTCCACACAGGTCTCCCCAACATTTACGGTTTGGCGCTTGTGCATGACGTCTTGTGACGGCTAAAGAAGCTACCAGTGTTGCGGGAAGCCCATGGCAACTCCGCGAGATGATTGTGGCAATGGTGATGTCCCGCTTCGGCCAAAATGAGACATTCGTCTGCTGGATCAGGAAGCTGGGAAGATTTTTTTACTATCCGCAACAAACGAGCACATTCCAAGAAGCGCGGCGTGCAACCTCAAGAACCCAATTATCGGTACTATCGTCAGATTTCGACGATTTCGGGCACCTGGAACATTGCCCGATGGGGAGCCCGTTGGAGTGGCGGCGACTTCAAGACCATCGCTGGCTTCCAGGCTTTGTGCTTGGCAGAATACATTTCGACACTGTCACCTTCAGGGGCACGGGCAAAGCCGAGAGAGACAAAGCTCGGAAGGCGGAACCCTTTGCAAACTCCGATCTCCCACGTTCTGTCTTCAGGCACACTCCGAAGCGTTAATGGAACTTGGCGAGGGATTTTTGATAGGTTGGAAGCTCAAAAACCAGGCTTAATGCCTGCACATTGTCCGTCCAATTCCACAGTGCCAAACCCTGGTCGCTACTGATTCAATCCCCAAACCCCCCGCCAGCTTCGAGAGTGGTGCGGAGGGCACGCAGCGGAACATGCTCGCGCATTTGGCCGGTGCCCACGCGACATCTGTATAAGGGCAGCTCACCTGGGACTGGTGCAAAACTAGGGTCGAAAAGCTTCAACAGCTGTTCTTGCTATCCCTGTGGACTTGGCCGCTGACTAGTATCTGCATGTGACATAATTAGGCTCTGTGTTCGGAACAGGGGGGCCTAGCACCATGCGTGCAACGGACGCGCCTGGATCGTCCGTCAAGAAGAAGCCAGAACCCAGGATTCTTGCGGGCACCAAGCAGGAATGGGTCGAGGAGAAATACAGAACCCATTCGCCATCTTCATACGCCTCGATGGGCGCGATTGATAGCACAACAGACAAGTCGTCATCCAAGCCTGCAGACACGATGGAATCGGTCTCCATCGGGTACAAGTCGTCCAAGCCAGCAGAGACCAAATCATCGGCCTCCGCTGGATATTCATCGTCCAGGCCAGCGCAAACTACTTCAGCTGAATCCGCTGAGTTGTGAAAAGCATCCCAGCCCAAGGACTGTTTTCCATCTGAGTCTTGGATGTCGTTCTTGTCAACCTGTCTTTGTTCCGCTTGGACACCTGCAGATGGAAGCAGAGAGGTTTCGAGCACCTTGCATATAGAGTTAACATGTGGTGCATCTGTCGGAGAGTTTGCCGGGTTACAGGGTGAGCGCACCGATGTGGCGATGTGACCGTCACAACTACTTGCCGGCATGTCCACGTTGACATCAGCAATGCTTCATGATTCATGTGCAATATGTTTCCATGTGCAGCAACACCAGCTGCACCGCCTCCCCCCCCCCCCCCCCCCGCAACTAAGGTACGTGGGGTTCCCCCGCGAATTCCACCCCTCCCACCCCTGATGTACAACTCTCGAGAATGGTATTGCCTGGGGCGGTCCCACGACCGAAGACTCCAAGTAAGTTATTTGAGCTCGAATGTTCCACAAAAGATCAATGTACAGGATTCCTGCTTGTACCTGATGCATCGGAACGGCGCAAAGTTCATTTCGAACACACACACACACAGATATATATATATATATACATATACATACATACCGGCCACCCCGACTAGCTTAATTTCGGGAGGGATGGTGGCAGTGGTGCCAACTACTGCCACTGCCTTTTTCTTCTCGTAATCAAGCCGCCTGCAGCGACGGTACAGTGAGGTTCCGAGGCGAAGATTAGCGAAGACCGCGAAACCAGTTTCTCTAGCCCGTCCAACCCCTAATTAAGCAGAAGCAGTGAGTCCAGTGCCCTGATCCTCTTGTCGACCACCCTCAACCCCGAATGCCTGATCCATCCGACTGGCCTGTGTGTGTTGGGCTGACGTCATTGGACTGCATCGACCCAACGCGCGAGTCCAAGGAGTTCACTTTGCCTTTAGGACCCATGGTTGCAGTAAGGTTCCAGGGACGTGGTGAATGCCGGTCAAATATCTTTCGCGACAACTTCCTGAACTCCTGAACATGCTCTCGTTTACAAGGACAGCCGAGCTGCGAGGAGGAGAGAGCAGGTTCAAGTCCACCACGACATGTCGGGAAGATGCGCGCAAGTTGCTCAAATCTTCCATGGTGCTCCGATCCTGCAAATGATTCAATGTGTGAGTCCATCCATGGTTGAGACTATGACACTCCGCTTTCGAACCTTCCGAAGCAGCAAATGACATGAAATTGAAAGGCCCCATCCGGGGAGGCTCCACGCGGCCTCCATCTGCCACTTCACCAGGACCTTCTGTGCCGTATCCTCCAGGTTGGCATCCTCGCGCTCGAAGAACACGCGGCGTTCCTTGCCGTGACGGTTCCTCGCGTTGAGCGACACATCATGTTTGCGCTTGCTATCCTTTCTGCCAAGATCTCTCTGATGCTGCTATTGATGCTGTTGAGGAAAATGGCCGATGATAATGATAGCACTGATATGCGGGTACCCATGGGTTGGACTGTCGGTCGCTGAGGTCTTAGATGTAGTTCTATGACTGAGTCATCGTCAGCCCCACACCAAGAAGGGAAACTTCCGGCTTAGATTGTGGGGTCTTGGGCTGAGACCGCGCGATCTCGGAGCACCAGATTGATGCTAAGCCTATCAAGTCTATGGGTTGCACTTGGTTTGAGAGGTTGGCACAGACCCGAAGCGCACACCAACTGATCTTACCGAGAGTCTTCAGAGTCACGTGACCCGAAGTCGGCGCGCGAATGCGGCGGCTAAGGAAGGGGCAGAGCAATGAGCAGCACAAGCAAAGGAAAGAGACGACCTTAGCGGAGTTGTTGCATTCAACTACCTTACGGCTGACTGTCATTCGTCAGTCATGGAGACATGAGCACCGCGGCCATCGAGTTTGCTTCAAAGCTCAGGCCCAAACCATGGACTCCCCAAACTACGTGCAGACGGTGTAAGGCATCTGAAGCACTCTACCCTTCGAAACTCTGCGAGCTCAAAGACCGGAACTCCATTTTTACACCCCTGCTTTGTTGGAAGGAAAATTCCAGTGCGTGTTGAGGGACCAGAACGATCCCGGCCGTGTAGCTCTGCGCATCCACACGCAGTTCCGCCATCCTGAAGCCCACTTGTCGCCCCAACTGGGCCCTAAGCCCTGCAGCGCCTCAAACCCACTGCTCTCTCTCTCTCCCTCCCTCTCTCTCGGTCGGACCCTTGTTTGAACCCAGACTCTGCCACTCAGCTGTCAAACCCCTAACCCTCTAGGTCCCACGTCGGAGACAAGGAGTATCCATCGCTCTTGAGGCGAGCACGCAAATATCTTGCTTGTCCTACGGGAAACCCTTGATTTCATGAAGATCCATGCTCTTTCGGGCCCTAGGTTCGGATGGGGGAGGTGTTTACTAGTTTCCTAGGGTTAATTACTTGGTTCCTAGGGTCAGGTACATTCCTTGAGTTCCAAGGATCTCCATGGCGGTCTCCCATGGTATGCTCTGCACCAGCCCGAACCTGAGGTCTGCTCTTTTTTGGGGAATGGCTTGATACTGCCTGGGCCCCTGGGCGCTGGGTTGGGGCTGGTAAGAGACATCCGTCGCGAAAGCTGTGGCACCAAAGATACAACTGCAAAGTGAGATTTAGGGAACCAGGAAGCAGTGACGTGTGCGTAGTCTGGCACCAGGATGCATTGACGATCTCTCCGTCCACCTGCGCGAAGTCGTGACACCAAATGCCGTCGATACTGATTGTACAAGGAAATCTTGACGGCTCGGAGAACCGAATGTCGCCAAAAATTAACCGCAAGGATCATATGCCCAGAACTGTTGTTTAAGCCTAAACATCGCTGTTGCACATTTCTTCTTCGGGTTCCTATTGCATGACAATCTGCATATATCTCACTTCTCGCGCCTCTCCTGTTCCCACTCCTATTTCACCTACGGCCGTTCCTGTTCTGCCGCTGATAGTTGCTCAAGGGAATCCTGCCCGTCCTGATCTGCTCTTTCGCCCGCTGGCCTGCCTCAAAGCTAGGGAGTAGCTCTGTGCCAGCGACGGACCACGCGTTCAGGTCCAAGTCATAAAACGCACACCTTTCGGTGGGTACAGCAGGTGTGCAGTGAAGAGGTCTCATCTTAAATTCAATATGTTCACTCTTGCTGCAAAACCGCGCGCCTCTCACCGGGCAATGCCGGGCGATTCGCGAGCATGAACACGATGCTGTCCGTCCCATTGACGGCCAGCAGGGTCAAGCCTCCATTTCGTTCATTGGCGAAAGACAGCTCCGTCACGGGAGAGTTTAGTAGGACCATCTCACCAGCTGTGGTTACTTGATTGAACTTGTGTGTTTCCTCTGGTGCCACTTCCGTGACGACCATGATGGTGTTTCCGCTTCCGGCGAAGCTCCGCAGCAAGGCCTCTGGCAGGACGACTTTGATCGGGGAAATGGCATCGCCCGCTTCGAGCACCATCTGCGACGCAGGAGCTTCCTTTGGGAGCTTCACCGCCGAAACGTTGCCGAGAGTTGTAGAGGTCCTATACATGTCTTCACTCTCGGAAACAAACAAAAGGGTGCTCTGAAGCGATTGGACCACAATCTGCCCATGAGGGCTCCACGCCACGCGTGGAGGGACGACCACGTTCCGCACTAGTGTGGAGGAAGTCGTGGTGGTGTTCGGCTGGGGAGTTCGTGTGGTTGTGGAAGAGTGTGATGTCGTGGTCGTCTGGGTCGACGAGGTGGAAGTTGACTGGGTGGCCGTGGTGGATAGAGTGGTTGCAGTTCTTGTGCTGCTTGCGGTGATTGAGGTGAGGGTCGACGTGCTGGACATGGACGAAGTGGTCGACAAGGTGGTCGCACTTGAACTCGTCGTTGTTAGGGACGTGGTTGTGGTGGTTTGGGATCGTGTGGTAGATGTGGTCAGGGTTGACAACGTCGTGGTAGAGCTGGCTGTTGTGGACAACGTCATGCTAAAGCTGGCTGTTGTGGTAGTCACCGTCGCCGTGAAGGTTGTGCTGCCACTCGATGAAGTAGAAGTAATGGTGGTTGTAGAAGTAATGGTGGTTGTAGAGGTACCGGTTGTTGTGGTGGAGCTGCCTGTTGTTGTGGTGGAGCTGCTTGTCGTGATTGTGCTGGTTGTGGACGCGGATGTTGTGGTGACGGTACTGTGATGATAAATCCAAACGTCGCCCAGAAAGCTCGTCCCATCATGGCCACCATAGACGATCATCTGACCTGGCTGTGGCACGAAGCTACTTTGTCAACCGGGCGTTGTGAAAGCCATTGCTGACCAATAAAGCAAACAAAAACATCCCCAAAGAATCGCAATCGCTTTCCGAAGCACAAAACTCAAAGAGGGTGGAGGGTATATACCTCTTCAAGGAGGAAGAAATCCCCTCCCCATCAGAGAGACCCGTAGAGTGACCTTCATGTATCCTCATAGCACCCATGAAGATACCCTTGTGGTGCCCCTAAAAACGCCGTGTGTACTTGGGAGTTTCCGAAAATAAGGGACCCTAATATAGTACCTTAAACAGTAGGATCCTTATTATAAGGACCCCAAAATAAGGCAACCCTAATTTTCGGAAGGTCCCATTTCTTGTGGCCGAAGCAGCCGTCGGCCCAGACCGCCGCGTGCCAGGCCCGAGTCGGGCCAGCAGTGTCCAGCAAACTCCATGCATCGGAGGCCGCGTCGTAGGAGCAGAGATCCTGGGACGGTTTAGAAGTTTAGTCTGCTGGGCTAGCCATCTCTTTCGATTGACTTGATTTGGGGAGTGCCTCATTCACCTTCGAAGTTGCTGATGCCCCCCTTCCCTGCACGATAGCGTCCCGGAGCAGCACGCCCCTTGCCCAAAGCCGTTCCTGATGAAGACTCCCAATGCAACCCCAACTCGAAGCACTTGCATTAAGACAACGACTAATTGAACATGGCAAGGATCATCAAGGTACCCTGAGCTAGTGCCGGACATGCCGCCAAAAACAAACATCAACCTTGACGGCTGATCCCACACAGCTGTAGCAGAGTGCCGCCGAACGGGCAAGCTGCCGCTTGGGAAAAGCTCACTCCACGAATCTCCTTCACGAGCATATCCCCACAAGTCCGACAGCACATTTGAGCCATCGTACCCGCCGAAAACCAACATCACTTTGGTGCTCGCATCCCACACGGCCATATGGCTGGATCGGAGACCTGCCGCAACACCGCTCGTTGACGTCCATGAGTTCGTGCCAGAGCTGTAGACGAGCAACGTGTCCGTTCTTGACGAAGAAGTCCATCCTCCATACACCAGAAGTTCTGCGTCCTCCGAATTCCACACAGCCGTTGCGAACCTCCGTGCATAACCGTCTTGGTATGCTGTCCAGCCACTGCCCACGGCATACCCATCCAAATCGTCATAGACAAAACTGGAGGACCCACCGTGAATGTACATGGTCCGGCTCGCAGCATCCCATGCTGCGGTGTGCTCCTCGACGAAATTTCCACTGGCGGACAGCTCGGTCCAGGTCCCCTGCACTGGATCCAGTGAATAAAGCTCGTTGCGGCGAGTGGTCCTGCGTCGACCGCTTTCTCCACCATGTACTAGCATTTGGTTTCCCACTGCATCCCAAACCGCTACATGCCCCCGTCGGGCAACAGGGATATTGGATGCAACCAACTGTTCCCACGTCGCAGATGCAATCACCAGCGAAACGAGCATGCAAAGCGTCTTCATTGGCCATATGCATCTGGGAGCAAGGCTTCTACGAATGTGTAAAGTGATGTTCAACGGAAAAGGCTGAATGGGCTAAAGCAAAAAATATATGATCTGCTGCAAATACACAAAGCGAAACCAACGGCACCAACTCATTGTGAGAGCGCCGGGAAAATTCGCTTGAGGCAATGGGCCCCGGAGCCATTCGCATGTGCAAGGCCCTGTCCTATCTAGCCTCGCAAATCGTTTAATTAAGCTTGTGGCTTCTTTAAACGCGGGTTCCGGCTTCAACGAAGCAGCTCACTTTATGCAAGCCGGACAATTTCCACAACGTCCATGCTAACAAAACGACGCTTTGCATGGTTTGGTTGGTTTACGTACATTTCTGTGGGTGGGAAAAACTAGCATAGGATCGAAAGTTCGCAGGGTTGCGCGGGGAACTTGGCCTATGCCAAGAAGCCTCGAGACTCCGATGAAGCCCACTGGAACACTTCCTTTGACGCTTGTTGGTTTTTGGAAGGATTTGGAACAGTTTCTGTTTTTTGCCCACCGACAGGGTTTGCGTTGGGCGGCCTCTGGGTTTGGCCATCTCATGAAAGCTTCCATAGATCTTCTCCTAAACTAACCTCGCATAAAGCAGCATTCTTTGGACAATCTTGAACAACATTCTGCCCGAACACTGATAGCATTTGCACAAGCGGCCACCAACTGTCTGTGATTAAAGCTTAGACGAAGTTGGATTGCAGCGAAGCCGAGGGTCGGTGCAAACACATCTGACTACACAGGTGCGGCTTTATCGGAAGCGGAGTGCACACACAAACTTGTTTGAAGGAATGCGTGCTTCAGACTTCCCAAACCGCCGAGTTGGAGCTTCGCACCGTGTGTGGTCCGTCCCAACATGGCCAAAATTTTAATGGCTAGGGCTACATTTTGAAGTCCCCACTAATTTTTGTGTTGTTGAAACAATGGCTGTGCGCACGAACATCATTATTCCGAGATAGCGGCTGGTTAATTTAGATAACTAGATCGCACAGTTCAGCTGCAGTGCCGTTTGCACACTGCATGCCTGAATAAAGCATAACTCAGAACATCGGATGGCCTCCAAAACACGATAGCTGTGCAAAATGCCCGTTATATCGCGTTCCTACGTCATCAGCAGAGTTTCGAATCGGGACATGTTGAAATTGTGCAACCCATATTCGGTGACGCTTTTCTTTCTCAGCAGTTGTTCCTTTTCCAAAAGTTTGTGGTGCCTTCCTAGACTGTCATGCGAGACTGTTTGTTCGAGTGAACGTGCCCGGATAGCTTGGGAAATCAGTACAGTGGGAACCAACGCATATATCGAAAATCATGATCTTCCGGTGTTGCGACGTACCGGAATTCTCCCGAGCGTCTTCGGGCAAATTAATTTGCGGAACTACGAGAAGGGGCGCATCCGATCCACTGCTGTATTGTTTCTCAACTTCTTGGCTGCGTCCAATCTTCCAAAGCTTCACCTATCCTCCCAACACACCGACGAAAATTTCTTGCGAAACTAAAATTGTGCGAGTTGTCTTAAACAAGTCAAAAAACCAAACCTTCTAGTTCACTCTGAACAAGACCTCCATACAGGCATCCAATAGCATCTCGGCGCTTTCTGCTCGACAACTTCGAAAGCTGCAATCGTTCTGCATGGGGCAGTTTAAATTTGTGTTGTTGCATCTCTTCAGCACAAACCATTTCAAACGTGCTCGGCAGACTAAACCCGAAATGTTGAGGCTTGGCGGCGATGAGCTGTTTTCCTACTACATTCAACGCCTGCAGCCGCGAATGACAGCATCTCAGCTTCCCCCGACGCTTGTTGGTATTTGGAAGGATTTGGAACGGTTTCTGTTTTTTGCCCACCGACATGGTTAGCGTTGGGCGGCCTCTGGGTTTGGCCATTGCATGAAAGCTTCCATAGATCTTCTCCTAAAATAACCTCGCGTCGAGCAGCATTCTTGTGACGATCTCGAACAGCATTCTGCCCGAACACTACTCGCATTTGCACAAGCGGCCACCAACTGACGGGCAACACAAGAGGTTGTAATTAAAGCTTAGCCGCGGTCCCAGAGTGAAACGCGCAGAGCCTGCTTGGGAGGACGGCGTTCACGTTACACTGCGCTCGTGCCAAGCACTGGCAGGTGGCGATGGGTCTGGGGGAATCTGTCTCGGATGACCACAACGCGCATGAAGTGAGAAGCGGACCATGGGCATGGCCCCTCGGCAATCGCCGCTGTGGCGAGGAGGCTGTGCAGCGTCGAGCCCGCCGCACGGTTGTTAGCATGCGACAGCTGAGGCCATGCTTGGCTTAGCCCCGTGCTCCAGCATGCTCCATCGACGGGCCTCTGAATGGACTGTCTCGTGCCTTTGTGTTTCGGCATGATGCTCTCCCCTATGCTTCACTTCCAGAAAATCTCGGTCTTGCCTTTTTCTTGTCTTGGGCGAGGAGTATGCAACTGCAGAGGCAGGAAACTGTACAGTGTCTCTGTGGAAAGAAAGGCGCCGTACGGAGTCTCTACGGAAGACACGGCGTGCAAGAAATGAGAATCCTAGAGTTGAGGGAGGAGTTGAGCTCCCGCTTCGTCAAAGGCGGCTTGCCACTCCTCATGTTGTAGAGCTCCCTCCTCAAAGCACACTTTCCAGCTGAGAGGCGCTCCACACCGTCAGCTTTGATGCCATTGTGATTGAAGACCTTCAGGAGCGTGTCGATTGCATCGCGAAAATACTTCTCGCAACCCACTTCGGAACTCGATCCGAAGGGGCAGTCATTTTCAAGCTTGGTGCGTAGACGGTTATGTCAGAATGCACGAAGGTTTCAAGTAGCTCTGCATGATGTGGTGACAGGGTACCGAAGATCACGGAAACAAACTGAAGCTGAGCCGAGTAGACGCGAAGGCGTTTGAGAAACTGCGGGCGGGGCTGCAGCTCCCCCTTGAGCATCTCCGACTTGCTACCTTGGACCCACTTGTCATACACCTAGAGATGCACGAATCCTATGCCAGGAGTCGCGTGTCGTTGATGAAGCCAAAGCTCTGGGCCGTCGCCTTGTGAAACTTGGCCTGGCAGCAAAGGATCTTGTCCACAGCGTCCGCGAAATACCTGTCCAGAGCTGAACCTCGCAGGACCGAGTTGAGAGTGTTGGCAGCGCCCAGAAAAGATCCGGAATGTGGCGCAGCCCTGGTGATGAAGGTCGCCATGACCACGTCGATGGGGTGGCAACTCACCATCAACTTTGGCCGTACCGGTGAAGGGCAAAGACATCAAGCTGGCTGCGAAAGAGCGTGCGGCCGCGAAGGAAAGGAGCACAGACCAGCGGAGAGTGTAGGCCGACATGGTGGCGGCGCGTGAAGGTGGCAGACAAAGGTAGCGGCCTCAGCACTCCAGGTCGTCATCGTCGTGGTCATGATGCATGTCTCCGTCGCCAGGGACATTTGTGCCCTAGACAAAACTACAAAACGCACACGAAGCTTAGAACAAACAACCTTGGTGCGGCCTCTTTGAAGCCAACTTGGTCTGCTTGTCCAGAAAGCTTAGAGCACGCGTGGCTGCAACGTCGCCTAGCGGCGGCTGCCACAACCGCCTCACTTCCATGCCGCTGGTGTCGAAGTGAAGCGGTTTGTGGGCGTGAGTCGCTTCGTGCGATGTCACAATGACAAGTGATGCGGCACTTGCGGCATCAGAAGTAGTTCACACGTGCCACCTGCTTGCGGCATACTACAGAGCGTCTGCACAGAATACAATGTCTAGAAGTCATGTTGTCAGTGCTGTCTTTTTGTGCTTTTTGATACATACTGTCCGACTTGTTTGGCCTTGTCCCTTTCGGCCACAGTGCCTCACCCAGCTCGCGCAAGGGACAGGGAATCGAGCCCCCTGCCCCGTGGCATGTCCAGGCACCACCAGCCTGACTCACCCTAGCCTTCTGGCCTCCCTGCCGGGTGCAAGCCGCCAACATGTTTTGACTTAGTAAATGGCGACGTGGATTCCTGTAAGCTTGTTGTAGCGAAGCTCCCGCGTTGCGCATGACAGCGCTTCGCTACTCACCCACGTGGTTAGGTTGGGGGCGTCGGTCGCATCGCGCGGATGGTATGCGGCCCGCGTTGCTGCCCGCCTTCTTCGGCCTGCTGCCGTGGGCCTTGTTCCGGCCTTACCTTGGCGCCTGGATGCTCGGGTTGCTCCAGCAAGCGCCCATATGCTGCGCTGCGTGGCCTTGGGGGAGCACGGCGAGCTGCGTGCCCTGGCTGCCGGCGCTGGTTTGACTCTGGCTGCCTTGGCAGAAGCCATGCCGATGCTCTCCGCTGGCGGCCAGATCTCTTCTTCGGGTTTTTACCGGAGAGAGGAAACTCCGTTGTCGTGGATCAAGGCTGAACTGCCAAGGCTCAAGCCTGTAGCTAGGTTTGGATAAGATAAATGCGTGGTGCCATGCCTCTATCCAGTGTTCAGACGGAAGCTTAAAGCGGCATGACACGAAAATTGTATTCCAACAAACAAACTCGAAGAAACCTGGGTCCAGACAATACAAACGTTCTGAACAGTCGGGGAAGCCAGCTCAAAGGCGCACAATGGCAGCATCTTGTCTACTGATTCGAAATGGAGTTCATACAATTCGAAAACGACACGATGGACACGCAGCTGCAAACGAAGAGAGCTGCCCCCGAAGGAACACCGGACAAAAAGAAGCCGCGGCCCGCAGCAAACAGTCAGCAAGGGACGCAACACCCAGAGCTTTGTCAACAGACCTATCGGAACCCACTACCAGCAGAGTAAATATCAGCGCGGTGCGAGAAGAACTTTCGCAGCATGAAACATGTATGAGCCGCAAAATTGATGACACTGTTCTGCAGCTTCGGGATGAATTGACGGAAGGAAAACAAGCACACTTAGAGTTGGAAGAACGTGTGTCACGTTTTGAAACGACACCACTTCTTTTTTTTGAAAGGACTTTTCGAACTGCCTGAGTGCGAGCCGCGGTCGCAGCTGTCTGTGCTACCTGGACTGACTACCACACGGCTCCTGAGGCCGTCAGGGCC
>CAJNJA010102563.1:0-18632 GCA_905231915.1 Symbiodinium necroappetens
ACTGTAACTGTAACTGTAACTGAAACTGTATATGTATGTATGTATGTATGTATGTATGTATGTATGTATATGTGTATGTGTATGTGTATGTGTATGTGTATGTGTATGTGTATGTGTATATGTATATGTATAGGTATATGTATATGTATATGTATATGTATAGATATATATATATATAAAACTATATATATATAGATACAGATAGATAGATAGATAGATAGATAAATAGATAGATAGATGGATAGATAGATCGATATATAAATATACAGGTATGGGCTTGCCTGGGCTACATGAGTTTCAACCCTGGGCGAAGCATGGTCCCTGCGGGGCTGGTGAGGGATAAGGGTTTAGCGCCTGTAGGGCTTTCGGATTCTGGATCAGGGGTTAGAGGTACAGGGCTGGGAGGTGGTTTTAGGGTTTAGGTTTAGGAGTTTATAGGCTTTACGGGTTATAAATAATTTCGTGCGTTCAGAGATTCGAGCGCAGATTGGAGCAGCCTATCTTCGTTCATGAAGCTCAAAACCAAAACGGCAGCGGATGCTTGGGTGCAGCTGCAACTTCAACTTGGGCTTGCTTCGTCAGTTCTCACTTCGTGACAGCACTAATGTGCGACCGAAGCCAGGACGGCACAACGGCAGCAGAGTAGCAGTGCTTTTCTTCTCGCGGACTTGTTAGACGATGCCACCTTCATCGTCAACTTGGCGTCTTCTGACATGGGCCTGTGCTAGAGACGAGCATGTATTGAACTGTCAACAGGCACTGTGTAGCCCCCTATAAACCCTTTTACAACTGGCCTGCTGCGACTTCCGCCTCAAAAACCCGGCAACGCTGCTTCGAACCGCCGGTCGTGGAAACAAGTACGAAGAACCCTTCGGACCTTCGAGTACCTCCGTCCGCCTGACGAGAGAGTACCTGCCTGCGCGCTTTTAGCCTTCCCCCGGAATGCCAAATCTTTCCATCATCCATAACAGCTTCCACTGGACATGCTAGAAATGCTGTCAGGCAAGCCACCATGGTCTTCTGAACGGCATATTCCTTTACCTCACCGAACAGCTCTTCAGCCCCAAGCCCCCGAGAACCTTCAAGGCCGGAATCTGTGAAAGCGAACAAACTCGAAAGCATTGAAGACCCACTGCACCGGCATAGGGACTCAAGAGGTATGACATGACCTGGCTGAAAGCCGAAAGTCTAAAGAACACAGCCTCCGGCCGTCAGGTCACAAACCTCGAAGTCTAGGGTTAAGGTTGGCATGGCGACCATCATACAAGGTGTTCTACCTCTCGCACCGAAACCCCCGGATACGATACAGTCCATGTCCATTCGTGTTCCCCAGGCCTTCAACAAGTTTTCTGAACGAAGCACCCGGAAATCCCTGAAAAGTCCGAGCCTTGATCTGTTGCGTCGACTCCCGGCGACGGAAGGCGCAGGAGACCAGGTCCTCTTGCGGGGAGCTCAGCGAGGGAAAACAATCCCGGAAGAGAGGAGCCTCTGGACCTTCGGGCTTTCAGGTCTCAGGAGTCTCAGGCCTTATAAGGAGGTATCTGCATGTATATGTATGTACACACACACATATATATATACACATTTATGTTTGTATTTATATTTTTTCTACTTATTTATTTAGACATAGAGAGAAAGAGAGAGAGAGAGAAAGAGAAAGAGAAAGAGAAAGAGAAAGAGAAAGAGAGAGAGACAGAGCGAGAGCGAGCGAGAGGGGGAGGGAGGGAGGGCGGGAGAGAGTGAGGGAGGGAGACAGGTTCAGGCTTGACCTGGAAACGGGGTCTCAAAGGACTGGGGTCTACAGTAGCTGTCAGTCTGGTTCGATGCCTTTGTGGTGATCGGTTCTGAGGCGGGCCTCAATGGGTAGGATTTGTCTTCAGGCACCGGCCAGAAGGTCTTTCATATTAATATGGATATGATGTCAGATCTGTTGTGCATGCCAAATAACATAATATAATGTAATATAACATAATATAATATAGTATAGTGCAGCAAAAAAATCGAAACCCTGCAACACATGTTGCGAAAGCCCAAGGCTCCAAGACCAGTCCCACGCGTTGCATATACGACACTCAAAATATATTATATTATATTATCTATATCTTATTATATATTGTATACATTTGTATACTATATATTACTTCTAAGAGAAGTCGAGGCACGTCCACTTCGACGGCCATGTCTGCTTCGTCGTTTGGAGCCTGCGGAGTCATGGAGGTGCGCCGTCGACAATGCTCTCGTCTTGTCAAGGCTTTGGGTTTGGCATTCGCATGGCTGTGCGTCAAAGCAACCATCAATAACACAGATCGAAGCGTCAACAAGAACACCGGACTGCAAGAACGAAATGTCGAACGCAGGAATGCTTGTCGCCACATTGAAACCAAAGCCAGCCGTTCGATAAGATCCTAGCCATCACAGAGACCCAGTTGTGTGAGAAGACTTTGCAGAACATGAGGACCGAAATTCTGGAGAAAAGCATGTGCCCAGCCAGCTAACTTCCCAGACAATTACAATACTGGACGTGCGGTGGTGGTAAAGCCAGGCCTCTTTCTTCCAACCATGTGGCCGCATTGCATCCGACTCAACGTCCTCAGCAGCAGGCAGTTGCGCAAAGCAGTCTTGCTTTCTTGCTCTGGAACGGGTGTCATGTCACATGAAGTCCTGGTCTGTCGCCTGAATTGCTGGGTTCTCGCAGGTGCTGAGAAGGATAGGGATGAACCAGGTCTAGCAGGCTTGAAGTCGGCTTTGCTTGCAAAGCAGCAGACCCGGATCACAATTCAGGAGTCCTCGTCATAGACAGAGAACTCAGGGTTGAGGGCCAAGGAACTAGACGCTAAGGTCCACACCTTCGGTTAATTTCTTATCATATCTTGGCAAATCCTGCATACACCCAGCACGATCCGGCGTAAAGTTACCATCGATCCTTGTTGGTAGTCCTGTACCAATCTGTACCCATACAGCACTGGAGCAGAAGATGCAAACAACACACAAGTCAAGACACGGCAAGCAACAAAAGAACAACCAAACAAACAAACAAATGTGCACATTTGTAGACCCTTAGTAAGCCTTAGTACCGTAGGAACAGTATGAAGCCAGAGAAAGAAGCCCAAGCCCTCTTGCAAAATAATTCAGGTACACCCCGACTATCCCCAGATCTTTGCATCCCGGAGACATACGTGCTGTCCATGAGATGGCTGAGGTGAGTCCGAAGCAGCCTCCCGCAAGTATATTTTTTATATTATTCGACAGTAGTCTAACATATGCTATACTGGTATATACATGTTATGTCCTACTATATACCATTGAGTACCGTAGGATGTGGTCTCACTTCTAGTTTGAGTGCCAGTCTAGAGATGCCTTTGGGACATGTGTTGGGGTCCACATGTCCAAACAATAAGGGTCTTTTTGCTACCTAGCTAGGACGAGCCCGCATTCCAGGGTTTAGCAAGGAGAGCTACAGGAGAAAGCGACATCGCATCATGTGGCATACGTCGCCAGAAAAGTGACTGTACTCGCGCAGTATAAAAAAGGATTCGGGTTTAGGGTGTACTTATATAGGAACTATTTTAATAAGGCCAAAGTAAATCCTACTGGCTTCTCAGCAAGCCGGTCGTGAGAAATCCGAGTGTCTGGTCGAAGACCCAGAGCACCGAAAAGTCGAAGCACCGGTCGGTCGCAGTATAGGGTCCTAAATAATTGCCAGTACTGCTTTGGGCTCTGATTGTAATTATGGTTGGGCCTAATTAGTTACCATGCAAAACTTTTTGGGGAAGTTCTTTCTCTCTCTCTCTCTGCTGTTGAATCCAGATTATTTTAAGCCCGCTCTGTATTTTAAGGGGGGGGGTCTTTGCTAGTTGTAGTATAATATACCTCACAAACCTATTCGAATTACTAAGGCTCCTATATGGCCCATGCCTCTGGGCCACTGCCTCCATAACACATCAAGACCTTCAGCTCTAAACCTTGAGCCCGCATCCCCTGAGCCCCAAACTTCCCCTGTAGAGGTTATTACTTAGGCCCTAGGCTCAGCTAAGGCATTGTACTCTGACTCTAATTGTGGAAGGGAGCCCCCGAACAGTATAGGTAATCATTTACAAACCTCATGATCCTGTTTGTGAAATCCTCAAACTCCCCACCACCCCAAAGCTGGGCCTTGCATTGATGCCCGGCATGCCCTTGACCAGCTGAACGTGTTTCGCCGCATCCTTCTTTCTTAGACTCTCCCAACACGCTTTGCATGACTGCCCTGCAAACGGATCCTTCGGGCGAGTAGCTCTTGCAACTGAGCGTCTGTTGTCAAGTGGATTTTGCTCTAAACTCCCGGGGCCCTAATTTCAAAGTACAACCCTTTCGATAGTGCACGTACAGTCGAGTTGCATCTCCGCTGCCCGCTAATAATACCTCATGATAACTCTGTTGAGAGGAACTTCCCGGTGGTGCCGTTCTTGGGCCTCTAAAGCAAGCGATGCATAGGAATTTCAGCTTGCTCTGCAACAACCAATACTCACCACAAAACTTAGCCAGGAACCTTTGTCGACTGGACTTTGCCAAGGTCCGCCCAGATGTCACAGCCCCACACCCGCATCTGGATTTGGCGGGGTTCAGTTCCAGAGTTCAAGGTAGATCCTAGTTCTCGAGACTGTCGCACGGAGTCAAACCGCCCTTTTCCTCGCTTCCACTGCAAGTCGGCTGGCCGGGCTTGCACAACTCAAACAAGTGGGTGAACAAGCCCCTCCTGCTTATGGATCGACTTGCCACCATTGGATGTCCGGACTGCAATCACTCCAGTACAACACAAAGTTTCTCAAGTAAGAACCCACTGACATCAGTATACGAGACATCCTCAGTGCCTTCTATCTGCAGGTACATGAGCAAGCAACAACTGTACGTCCCTACACAAATAAAACCTACAAAAGCCGCAATCGAATAACTGAGATCACTCAGCCCTTTCGCTCATGTGTATCTGCTAGTCCGAAGTCTGTACATCATCAAAGCCTGGGACTACATCATGTGCAGCGTCTTGCAGCTTTCGTTCCACTGGTTCCCTGGACAGCATCGTTCCACCAGTATTGGTCTCTTCCAAACGAGCAGGTGGTGTGGGTGGATTTAAGGTTTAGGGCTTAGGGCTAAGGGTTTAGCTGTTGCTTAACGGTTTAGGGTTGCGGGTAGGGGTTTGTGGAGTCTTGGGGTTTGGTGGTCTCAGGGTTCAGTGAGGTCTCAACAGCTGGATTTTCATTGGCTCTGCTTTTTCAGCCGTCGGTCTCGGGCTGTGATTGAGGAGGAGGGCAGCTTGTGCTCAGGGATTGGGGACCCTAAACCCTTTTGCAACTGGCCTGCTGCGACTCTGCCAGGAGGAATACTTGGCCAGAATCACTTAGTGAGTAAGCGACTCGTGCGCTCAGGCCAAGCATCCGGAATGATTTCACATGTAAGTATGATTTGCCGAAGTTTAAAGAGCTCTAACGCCACGGCATGCAAGACGCATGCATGCATGTCATACTGAGTATGCGTGAGACCCACCTGGATGCTGAAGAAATCATGTTCCATGCGTAAATGTAGAATGCATGCCATAACTGAGGTCGAGTGCACTTGCAGACCCAAGCTCCACTGCTGAAACCCCTGAACCCCTGAACCTTAAACCACAGCCGTCCTCCCTGTAAACTTGCGAATTTCAGGCCGACGTTGAAGTCACTCTACGAGCGAAACTGGCCAGCGCGAACGAATTCGTGCATCTGTGAAAAAGCCATGCGCAAGAACCTGACCGTGGCTCCGCTACTTCACGGGATCATCCAGACCATGCTGTCTTTTCGGCACACTCTTCCACATAGGTTTTTCTGTGGAAGGACAAGGAAGAAGCCAAATGTGCTCTTTGATTCCGGGAAGCTCCCCACCAACCCAGAGGAGGCACTTGGACTGTGACTCAAGCCGAATACTGGTCCAGCTATCCGTTTTTGCATCCCAGCTCTGCCACTCGCTGCCATCACATTCTGTCAAGTAAAGTTCAGAGACTTCTTTGTGTTTAATGGCTGTTAGGCAGAGCTGGTTCATGTGGAACACGATCTCGCCCTTCTTCGTGTACTCCCAAAGCTGAGTGGGCCGGTCGTCACAGAGTAAACCGTTCACCATACCTTTCACTGGCACTGGCACAGCTGACCCAGTCAAGCAAATTGGATTTCCATCGAATTCTGTCATCCAAAGCATGAGGTCACTTGGTAGCCCGGTTGTCGTCGCGGTAGTAGTGGCCGTAGTGCCGGCACTGGTAATTGTCGTGGCGCTGGTGCTTGTCGGGCGCAACGTTGTCGTCGCGGTAGTAGTGGCAGTAGAGCCGGCACTGGTAACGGTCGTGTTGCATGGGTTGGGTGCCTCGAAGTCATAGCACGTTGCATCCGGCTTGCTGCCACATTTCAACAGCTTGCCGTCATGACAATAGAAAACTTCCACTTTGTGCAGCGGAAACCAATCCACATACACACATTCATAGTCCTTGGCATACTTGAGAAGCCCAAACCAACATCCTCCTTCGCAACCTTTCTTTGCACAGCTAGTCACAGCCTCTGCCTCTGTGCCGTTGATTGTAACCCCTGGCTTCTGCCATGTCTGGAGCAACTGTGCAACCTCACAAGATTCCTCGGTTGCCCCTTGTGCAAACCAGAGCGCTACGATGTAGAGGAGAAGCATGGCGGGGAAGTAGCTGGGTTGTGAGGGCGACAGAAAGCCGGCTTTGGGCCAAATCTTGAGCCCAATTTTCAGCTTTACTGTTTGGGGGTTCGGTCGCGCTGTGCCTGCTGCCCTGCGATGGGGTTTTACACTTCCAGATTGAGGGTTTACGCGGTCTCTCGGTTCGCAGTCTCACTACAGGTTTCCACTACAGGTAGGGTTCAGGTCTTCAACACAAGAAACAACAGGGTATCAACAACCCACCAACTAGAAATCAGTACAAAGAATCTCAAATTCAGGGCTTACACTCTCACACCTCGGACTGTTTAGGGTTTAGGACTTAGGGCTCAGATGCCAGGCCGAGACTCTCCGACCACACACTCGGAGGCAATCGTGCTTTTCTCAGATACCGGGACGCCTGCAGCGCGGCGTTTCTTAGGCTTCGGATCCCGACCAAACAGCAGCCCAAAACCTAGAAAGCCTACGTGCGGGTGTCTTGATCTAGAACTCCCACTTTGCTGCGGATTCAATTCCGGCCTCCAACAGCTCCACGCCAAATGTCCTTCGGTTCAGGGCAGCAGGAGGATCTAGGATCTTGATGTGATGATATTGAGATATGCGTCAAGGTGGATGAGACGCATTTCTGCAGCGAGTAAATCCACAAACTCATGCACCAAACTATGAAGTCCAGCCCCAACTGGGTTCTTATACTCAATTGTCTCCGAAGGCCTGAAGCTCATCACCGATCGTGTCCAAAGACTCTGCCGCATCAGCAGTGCCTGGCCGTCGGCTTTGTTGAATGAGAGTTCCTAAAATCTATAGTTTAAGGTATATTCCCTTATTAAGGAATATCACATTAGACTTTTGACTGGTTTGACAAGACGAAGTTCGGGCAGCAAGGCTAGCGAATATCGGTACGTCTGACAATTCGAACTATCCTACACGAAAGATCTGCCACTGGCTGCCAGAGCTACCGTTCCTCTGGTTCGCTGCAAGCTTCTGCCAGAAAGCCTTCACATAAATGATACTCGGAGAACAGACTTTGGGCCAGTCTGTCCCGGATGGAAAGTGCACAGGTTTAAGATTCGATCCGCAAGGGACCCTAATTTAGAGAACTACCCATGTCCCAGCTTGCCGAGCCGGGGTACAGAATGCCATGTCCCTCTCCATCAACAGTTGACAGGGTGCCCTGAACCTGGAGGTCTGAAATGCTGGGGATTTCGGGTTTTGGGTGTAGGCTTTGGGCGCTGCGGCTCGGACCCTCCAAACGAGTCATATGTCCGCACGGTCTCCAGCGGAGAAGAGAAACCTCGGGGTTTTGAAAGGTGCTCATACCTAGATCCCAAAGAACCTACCTTTTTTATCCTTTTTTAAGGACTTGTATAAGGAAAGCATAATAAGGAACCCTAACAAGGGAGGCTCTTAGACTTGAAGCCCCGGATTCCCAGCGCCTAGGTCAGGAAGCTCTCCATAGCCACCCTCACCTTTGGAACGAGACTAACACCCAATCGTGACCACGCAATGTAGGGTAAAAGGTTGGACAGGGTTTGCAGGGCAAAGGACACGTGAGGCATTTAACAAGGCTCAGAGTGTAGACGGGTTCTGAAGAGCTTAAGAGTTTAACAGGCCTGTGGAGTTGAAACGGTCTGACAGGCCTTTGAAGATGCATTTATGTTTACACAAAGCAATCTAACACCCACAGCAAGAAGCGTGAGGCGCGTGAGAGGACGTCAATTCAGTAGCTGCAGTGTTCAAGTCGTACCCGGGCATGTGTTTCAGCTTCGACAGGCTTTAGGCCGGGCTGCCAAGGAGACTCGAAAATTGTCCCGTAACCCCCAAGCATCCTCGTCCCAGGCCTGAGAGGACAAACGGCACCGGCACGTGATCCTGCGCCATAACATAGCCGGCGGCAGCGCGCATCCGCAGGACGTCCTGCATCTCGGCATCCGCCTGCCAAAACAGAGTTTGGATGCTCTTGCTTGACTCGTATGAGACCACGGTCAGCGCCGCTGGCAGCGAGAGCTTGAGGGATCGATAGACCGTTGAAGTCTAGGCGTCTCTTCCGTTGGCAGCGGGTATGGCACAAATCTGTCCGATACTGCATATTGCTACAAACTGTGACCATCAATGTGTGCAGTAGCATGCGTGTAATTACATTACATCACATCACATTACATGGATGCATTCATACATACACGGATGCATACACACATGCATACAGTCTTCACTCATTTACTTAGTTAATTACTTGGGCTGCATATCTTCGTGTGTGCCCGTGCTCGCGAGTGCGGGTGTGTGTGTGTGCATTAGAGAGTGTTGTTGCTGCTGCTGCTGCTGCTGCTGCTGTTGCCGTCACCGTTGTTGCCTTCGTGCTTGTGGTTGTGGTTACCGTTGCCGTTGCTGTAGCCGTCGTTGTTGTTGTTGTTGGTTGCTGTGTCGTTGCTGTGTTTCGTTGTGTTGTGTCGTTTGCTTTGCCTTGTTGCAGCTTGCACTTGGACAACCAGAACTTACGCCTGCTGACCACTCATCAAAGCCCATGACAATCAGATGTTCCAAGTCGTCGAGACTGTAGGTGACTTCCGGAGCTTCGGCTCGGGTGGACTTTGAGCTATGGGTTCGAAGATTTGCCCCAGCTGGAGAGGAAGTCCAGGCAATTTTGCGAAGGCTCCACGGAGGTAGGCAGCGTCCTGCCCTCAATCGACTTAACTTGAAGCACGAAACTACAAATAAACTTTCACATGACTTGTCTCCGCGGAGCTTCACGAACTGCGTCATCCGAGATCCAACACCGAAGACCCAAACCTCATTTGCCTAGTTAGTAAGCATGTGCCGCAAACTAGCAAAAAAACATTGGAGGCTGCACGAAACTACCAGCTCTCTCCTGCGCAGGCCCCACGTAGGCCATGGTGGCACCCAGTCTGGCAGAAGTTAAACTCAGGATGCATACAGAGATGTGCTGCAGGCACCCAGGCGGCCTTTACAAGGCGTACCCATAATTACGACTACCGCTCCAGAATGGAGTCTAGTCCTAGCTTTGAATTGGTGCCAGACGGGTGTTCAGAGCTTACTGTGCGAGACAATTGCTGTGTCCCAGTTGCATCTTCGAGCCGACATGTGCTGCATACATACATGGCATGGTGCAAATTTCACGTGAAAGCCAGAAGAATCGGAAGAGACCCGAAAGGGCAAACAACGGAACTCACGTGGACGCAGGCTTCCACAAAACACATGCTGCATATATGCAACCGCAGAAACATCTCCACCACACCTACCAAGCTATTATTTTGTCGAAAGCTGCGTGCAGGGGTATCCTACTCTCGCTTTGCCCTCGTGCCGGATGCAGTAACCCGCTTTTGCTCGACAAACTTAGCCATCCCCATCCTTTAGAGTCATTATATGGGTTGTTCTGGGTCCCTTCTAGGATCCTTTTTTCAGGGCGCCGTACTGTATTGAAACCTAAAAGGGGCCCGAATTTAGAGAATTACCCATAATTTATCCAATGTTACTGCATCGGGCGATGAGGATCACGTTAGGATGCGGCGGATTCACCGCGCCCCAATTCGCAGGTCCCTGCGTTGAGAGTAGGGTTGATTCGCCTTGGGACCCTCCCCTCCATGATTGCTAAGCTCACATGTGAGCAATGTGTATGTATGCTTTCTAGGAGCAACAGACCCGTACACAAATGCACCGCAAATCGCTGGATGATATGGGACCTAGTTCACTGAGTCAATGTCGGACGACAGCCTGACAGGCAGAAGACAAGCTACTAACTACTATGCAACGACGGATTCGGCAAAATGAGGGTCTTGCTAGTCGCACTTTCCGCAAGGAGCTTCAATGGCTTTGAGGTCGCAGGCAAAGACGCAGCTTGAAGAGACGGTAGTAGCAGTGCCCCGGAAAAAACGCAAGGACCAGAGATAATCCTAAACCCCTAATCCCTAACCCCTAAACTCACTCTCTCTCTCTCTCTCTCTCTCTCTCTCTCTCTCTTTCGTCAGGGTTACGGACAAGGGGGGAATCCCCCTTGCCCGCGCGCCGTCGGCGCCCCCGACCGGTGCGGAGGCCAAACGTGAGATGGCTCACTCCAACAAGGCAATGTTTGCCCATGTTGGGGAAATTGCTCCCCAAGGGAGGCTGGGCTCTGCTAATGGGAAGATATCTTCCAGCGGCAGACAAGCCCTTCTGTTGCTGACATGCCACTCTGTTTTGCAAACAAAGAAGCCCAAACTGACTGATCAGGAACCTAGCATATGACAGAGCAACCGCGATGGCATGTTAGCGGGGGATGCGCGATTCGGCTGAAAAAACCCTCACGGGGGACCTAGAGCAACTAGAAAGTGGGTCGAGAAAGCGTGGGTCAAGAAGACGTTTTAAATAGCCGGGCCGCTTCCCCGAAATGTCACATGATGTCAAAAGCAGTAATGCCGGTTGTCCTTCCCAGTGGTCAACCGACGGGAAATGAAACGCATGTGAAAAACATGACTGCAGACTCGGCAGTACCACTGTATAGGTCAGGCCTGTGACGATGTGTTATGCTAAGCAATCAACTGCCAACAAGTAGTAAGTAGACACAGGTCAAGGGAACAACTGCAAGAGCTAGAGGCATCGTCACCTGTAGGAGGAGTGCCGAGAGGTGAGCCCCCTGTTGTGTCAGAGTCCGAAATCACCAAATAAACCCCCCAAACCCACAATCTCAACCCTCTCTCTCTCTCTCTCTCTCTCTCTCTCTCTCTCACACAGGCATCCCTAAACCCTAAACTCCTAATCCCTAACCCCCTATAAACCCTAAACTTCTATACCTTCAGCCGGTGCCTCGTGAGCATAGGTCCACTACTCCCAGGGCCTGGCAGATGCTGTCTCCACACCTCGCAGAGAGACGGTTTCAGGGCCTATAGGGTTCATAATATAGGGTCTATCTTATAGGGTGTATATGTTATGGGGCTTACAGGGTTAAAGGGCTTAGTGGCTTTATAAGGTTTAAGGGCTTATAGGGTTTGTATGATGGGGTTTATAGGGTTAAAGGGTGTATGGATTTTGTTGAGGGTTTGAGGGTTTAGGGGGTTTGGTGCATTATGGGGGTTTGGTTTTCTGCCCGACTGCAGTGCTTGCAGCTTGCATTGCTGAACGAGTCGCTGAGCAATACCCTGCTCAGGGTATCCGCAAGTCTGGCCAGTATGTTCTCATGCAATTAACTTTCACGCCTTCTTCGTGGCAAAACAGGCGGGGTCAGTGAGCTGGACAGTAAATAAACACATACTCATACCCCTGCGTTTGTGTGTTTTGCATGTTTGGCTTGGGGGAGCTTTCGCCCTGGCAAGGCAAACAGGTCAGCCGTGTTCCCGAGAGGGAGTCGATCAAAAAGAACGGTTTCGCATCTGACTATCCCCTAAACCCTAAACCCTAATTGTAACCCGTCCAGTGGGTGACAATGAATGAAAGACCTCGTCGTGAGCAATCTTCACGCGCTTGCAGGAGGCCAAGCTGCACTCACAAAGTACGTACAGCTGTGCCAACTTGTGCATGCAAAAAAATTGTGCATGTATGTATGTATGTCCCAACCAGGCAGTTCACTGGTCCTACACCTAAAACTGCACAAAAGCCCTCCTGGAAACCACACCAGTAATCCCTGGCCCCCTTTCACGTTAAACACAATCTCATAACGAAACAGCCTTTGTGGAACACACCGCTGAAATCATCCCCGCCTTTGTAAACCTAATTTGGATTACGGAGGTTCAGGAGCAAGAGCAACAACAGGAGCAAAAACATTAGCAAGAGCAAGAGTAGGAGCAAGAGCCCGAGCAACAGCAAAGCCGGAGCAGCAGCGAGAGCAGACATAACCCCCCCCCCCCCCACCCTGCCCCAATAATAAAGAGTGTTGACGAGTTCCTATGGTGGGGGGGGGCCTCCCCTGCTCCATTGAATATGACAGGGAAGGGAATACTTTGGGGGTGATAGCATGATAGAGAGCAATCTCATCACATCTGCGTCGGTCCTGGGATGCACCCGGGCTCGATTCTCACAGTTCGGAGTACAGGCGATGTGACCGGCACGCTTCCTGATCGATATTATACTTCTTCGGAACATTAAAGAAGGCAGCGGGTGCAGGTCGAGTCTAGTAAGCGGGCACCGTTGCAGTAGTGCGCCTACCAGCGCTCCGCCCTCCATCTTCAGTCCGGTGATCTGCAGCAGCATTGGCTTAAGGTGTATTTTGTCTGCATGTAAGGCTTTGGAAGACAGCGGTTGAAGGCAGAGTGAATTGCATCTGGCATCGTGGGCCAGTCTGTGTGCACGTGAACAGAGCAAGCGGCTTCTGCTGAGATGTGCAAGGTGTAGAAATCGATGTCCCTGACGCCTGCGTTCCATCCGTTGCCACGAAGCGCCCTCCCAGGTCCTGGAAGCACGAGGAGGAAGCCTTAATTTACGGCTGTACACCCCCCTTTTGGGTTAGGAAATATTTAAGGTTCTCTCTACGTGGTGGAGGCTTTGCACAAAGATTTCTCGAGCTCCAAAGTTGAGCCAACATACACAAGACTCCGCTGACTTCAAGGCTTAAGGCATTCCGAGAGGCAGTGGCTGTTTGAAGGAGCGGCGCGTTCACAGCTTATGCAGCTTTGTTGAGCTTCCGGGTTAAGGCTTAAGCAAAGAAAATGTCACCCGAATCGAAATAAAATGGTTGTCTAGCTCAGGGAGGAGCGCGATACTTCACAAAATCATTCGCCTCTCCTAGCTGCACTCTCCAGCTCTGTCTTTCTCTCCCTGTCAGGCTGCTCTCCGCACATTTCAGGGAGGGAGGCACTCGGGCGCATGGCTCGCGTCAAGTTGGAAGGGAGCCCAATTTGCTGTCCTTTTCGGCCTTCTTCCCAGCTGCAGAGAGGACCTTAAGGTTGCACGAAGTCCAAGGATGGACAGGCAAACATTGCCCAACAGAGAGTGGCTGCCTGCATGGCTGCGTGACTATCTGGCGCAGCGTGTTCCACCCTCCACCACGCGGCGCAGCAAGAAGATGGGCTAAGGTGGGCAACTTTGTCACCGTCATGTCGCATTCTTTTTCCGCGTGCAACCCTGGTTTGCTGGCGTTTTGGAGATCTTCCACGTAGCAGCATGGTGATCCAATGTTCCGTGCTCAGGCCCTCGCATTGCCATGTGATGTGAAGAAGGTCTGGCATGGCGAAGCATCATCGCAGCGGAGTACATTTACATACCGACAGCAAACAGATCTGCAGCCCGAGCATCCAGCACGGTTAGGGCATGTCATACGTTACTTTCCGGGACACGGACGCATCCTGGTCGGACTTCAGCCGTGCTGGACTTGGACTGCCCAACGTATGCAACAGAATACCTAAGAAACGGAAGATCAGATAGCTGTGCTCAAACGTCATCCACGTAAACGACCAGCAACAGAAATGTCAAAGCACCTGCTTCGAAACAAAGTACCGTGTCTGGACACTTCATTCATTCATTCGAGCAAAGAGACCTATAGTTATAGTATGTTATAGTTGTAACTTACAAGCATGCTTGACCCGATCCTTGAGCATAACCCTACCCACAGAACAACAAACAGCCGGATTTGCCAGGGAGTTGCCGAGGTTCCGGCCTCAGGAGAAGCGCGACAAGGGCAGCTGCGAGGGTGACTTCGAGGTCGTGTTTTTGGGTTTAGGCTCATTGTCGCGACACGGTTTGAAGATGCAGCGGTTTGATCTGTCAGTCCTTTCCTTGGGTGGTCCAAAGATTCAACACTATAGTGGGCAGCGACACCTCTTGGCACCGCAGGGCCTTATAGAATGTATATGTGGCTGCTACCTGAAACCGCCGAACTGCCTCCGCCTCCTTACTAGTTTCTCACGACGCCGAAACAATGGTTCTAGATGGCGGCCACTGGCAGGCGCTGTCAAACATGGTGTGTGCAGTTGTCAGCGTGAACGACTTTTTGCCGCGTGAAGGCAATGGCAGCACGCAGTGGACGAGCTGGGCGTAGCATGATTTAACTACCAACTTCGGTAAGGCGATTCGAACAATGCTCACCGCGACGCGGTACAACTCTAAGAACCGGAGACGCTTCAAACATCTATGGCGTTCAGCCGCCAACAACCTGGCATGAAACCGTTTCCCAAAGCCACAGGACCCTGCAGCCCGTGATACGAGAGCACGGCTCTCGCCCTCTTCCTGCGTCACGGCGATCAGGTACTCTGCAGGGGCCATTGGGTTACCTGCCGCAGGCGCCGGGTGGAGTTGGGAGCGGAAAATAAAAACGAACATGTTATATTATATTATATTATATTATATTATATTATATTATTTTATAGCAGATTATATTATATTATATTATCTTCCAGCACTATTAATAGCGGTTGCTCACGGGATCATGCGAAGGAGTCCGCTCGAGTGCCCGATGGGTCTCATTACAGCTCCCTTGGAGGATTGAATCCACAACCACCAGCGAGTCTGAATAGGGGAGCACTGAAGCAATGCAAGAACCTCAATCCCCAACTCACCAAACTGAAGCGGCGATCAGTCTTGACGTTGCAGCACTGAGAGATAGCAGCAGTTACCAAAGGCAACATCGAACGTGCAAGTTGTAGTCTAGAAGCAGCAGCAGCAGCAGTAGTAGCAGTAGCCGCAGTAGTCGCAAGCAGCAGGAGCAAACCTGGAGGAGGAGGAACCGTAATGGTGGCGGTTGTTGTAGCAGTCGTGGTGATGCTGGTTATTCTTGTGGTGGAGGTATCACATAGTACGCATAATACTCCTACTCCACCTCCTTCTCGTTCTTCGACTGCTCCTACCCTACTCCTACTCCTACGACTGCTCCGACCCTACCACTACTCCTACTCCTTCTCCTCCTCCTGCTGCTGCTGCTACTATCGTTTCCATGCAGCCGTGAAGACTACTATGGTGTTAAAAAAAGACGGCTGACAATCATCCTGTTCTCGATGACGACAGCGGCAGTACGAAAAGATTGAAACCAATGCTGGAACGTTGTCGAGGCACCTGCTTCCCGCGATGCCTGAAGCCTCAAACAAAAACCTGTGTTAGACCATGGCCGAATCGGCGGTGAACTGTCGGTTCAGGATTCGGACTCTCTCGGTCACGGCTTGGACGTGCAATGTCAATGCAAGTTGTGTGGTTTCGGCTGGGGGGAGTCCAAGCTTTGGAAGCTGACTCTGTTCAACATCCGAATCCCCAGCCCCAAAATCCGACATTCGCAAATCTTGAGCCCGGGTTCTTGCAACGAGCCCCTGAGGGTCCGCACGCGTGGGCTTCAGTTGGCTGCTGTGGTGGCTGTGTGTCGGAGATCGCCCATGGCCCTGCCAGCAGCTCGGCACATGCGGACCCCGAACTTCTTGCGGAGTAAGCAATGCTGAGCTTTGTGTTAGGATGGGGTTCCGTCCGAGACGGAAGTGGAGTAAAGGGCAGGTCGCTGGATAAAGTTGGATTTAGGCTAGGACCATCAACGATATTACAACACGGCTCCCTCCGGTATCGAGAATAGTCTGAACTAATGGCAGTGTTCCTGGAATGAACATGTGACTTGGTAAAGGCGACGAGGGCGGCAGTGATCACGATGATGCAAAGGCATGATAATGACGTCAGTGAAACTAGGTGAACAGGATAGCAAGGTATTGAAGATAAACTAAAGGACGATCAGGTTAATCATGATGATGATGATGATTACGATTATGGTGGTGGTGATGCCTCTCACTTTACGAACAACATTCGCTGGGGTCACTCTCATGTACTGTGTCTATGGGTGTCGCTGTTCGCACTAGCTTCTTGATGTTTGAATTTGACGTCCTGCTCGAATGGAAACTGTCTACTGTTACTACTCGTGCTATTGGGATCGCCAACTATCACTGCCACTGTCTGCTACTTGCAGGCAATTTACACCACCACCAGCATGCTACTGCTACTGCCATTGCTGCTAGTGCTGCTGCTCGTACTACTGCTGCTGCTACTAGTTCTACGTCGTAGTACTGATAGTGCTGGTGGTAGTAGTCGTAGTAGTAGTAGTAGTAGCAGCAGAAGTAGTAGTAGTAGTAGTAGTAGTAGCAGCAGCAGCAGCAGCAACAGCAGCAGACGACTACTACTACTACTACTACTACTACTACTCCTACTGCTACTACTACTGCTGCTGCTGCTGCTGCTGCTGCTACTGCTACTGCTCCTGCTCCTGCTCCTGCTCCTGCTCCTGCTCCTGCTCCAGCTCCAGCTCCAGCTCCTGCTCCTGCTACTGCTGCTACTGCTGCTGCTGCTGCTACTATTATTATTGTTATTACTACTACTACTACTACTACGACGACGACGACGACGTCGACGACTACTATGTCAACGACTACTGGAGTACTATGGCTCCTACGACTACGACTATGACAACTACTTGTGCCTCAGCGTTGATGTTGGGGCTGCTTATTACCGCCACGGCAGCTGCACAAGCAAATGCACATGGCCTGCGGCTGGCTGCCATCACGAAAGGCGAACTCGACCTCAAATTGCATCACGTTTCAGGGGTTTACAACCTCAGGTTTTGCCTCGATTCGATGCAGTACACAACACATATTGGTCAAGAAACAGTCACGAACATGGACTAAGGAAACCTCGCCCGCTTTCCAGGTGACGTCCCCATCTTATTGGGGAGGTTCGAACCAATTCAGGAGCCCTGATTTATTAGATATTGGCAGCAATTTGGCGTGACCTACGATTGCAAATCATGCCGTGACTTAAAGTGTCTGGCACTGCCAGCTGTTTAGGCCAGAATTCCCAGATCAATCAGTTGCGTCTGCTAACAACCCGGTGTTCTCCTGCGACCGATTCCAAGTCCTCAATTCTCGTCTCTGCCTACCAGGCAAAAGCTCCAATCCGACCTCTAACTGATGTATCGTCCCACTCCTCATGCACCTATCCCCCAAAAATGTCTACGGATCCGTTCGCGCTACACGGAAATAAACCGCGCGGGCCGATCGGCCCGAACTTCCATATATCCCGGCAGCGAGACGTCTTTTTTGATTCTTCGTGCTTTTGGCAGTGTCAATCCTCTGTCGCTTTCCCTCGAGGCAGGCAGCTTCCAACATCGCGCATGTCACGTAGAAACCGCACTGAGTGTCATCATCGTTCCGGCTTTTGAGACATTGGTAGCTTAGTAGCAAGCATCTCAGAGCACTGTGGGAAGAAAAGATGTGGTGTTGCTTGCTACACTGTTACTACTCCCATCCATAACTGCCGCTACTGAAACTGCTGCTGCTGCTGCTACTGCTACTTCTACTTCTGCTGCTACTGCTGCTACTGCTGTTCCTACTACTACTACTACTACTACTACTTCGACTACTGCTGCTGCAGCTTCTGTCACTACTGCGACTGCGATCGCGACTGCCACTCGTGCTGTTCTTGCTTCTGTTATTAAACGGTAGCAGTTGTGTTTGAACAAGATAGGGTCTCCATTGCTCCGAAGCTTATGCGAACAGTCACGCTACGTAGTCGAAGAAACAATCGCAAATAGCACTGTTACATGTCTGGAGGCTGCCTGTCCAACGAGCCTACGCAAACAATCGAACTAACGTCCTCCGTCTCGCGATGTGAGCCCCGAACTACACTTGCCGTGGCCCGGAAGATGAAGTTCCGACAGCGCGCTGGGTCGCTTGAAGAATACAACCCCTACATGCCCCTCTGTACTTGCAGCTTTCATGCCCCAGAAGTGCTGAAGCAAACAGCCCGTAGGGTTTATGCTTTCAGCTTCAACAAATCCTCTGCAATCAACGAAATCAGTGATGATGGCTCCTGACAGGCAGTATAAGATGCAGGGAGATTTAACTATTATCACATGCTTTCTGAAGAGACGCAAACACGTGGAGCATCCAGACGTGTGATGCCATGCGAATATCTCGACACCAAAACTGAACCTGAAGGCCTGTGAAATAACGTAACCATCAAACGTCAGTTGAAAAATCTTCAACATTACTTATACAGAAAGGACTGTTGTGAGGTGT
>CAJNJA010102574.1:0-17634 GCA_905231915.1 Symbiodinium necroappetens
AGCAACATCATCCATTGCACTGCACATCAACCACGGCCTTGTCCTGCTTGCTCTTGCTCGCCCAGGTGCTATGCTCGTTGCTAGTTGCTGCCTGCATGTGCGATCTAATCCCTTTATCATCCGAGTTTAGGGTTTAGGGTTTTAGGGTTTTTTAAGGGTTTTTTTAGGGTTTTAGGATTTATAAGGGCCTGAAATCAACATGTTTTTCGGCCGGCTCCTTCTTCGCTTCGTGGCTTGCTCCCTTTTCGAGTGGCTCCTTCTTCGCTTCGTGGCTTGCTCCCTTTTCGCACGGCTCCTTCTTCGCTTCGTGGCTTGCTTCCTTTTCGCCCGGCTCCTTCTTCGCTTCGTGGCTTTTCGCCTTCTCGGCCTTCCTTGCTTTTTTCTCTTGCTTCCTCTGCTGCTTCTTCAGCTCTTTCTTCTGCTCCGGTGTCAAGCAGGGCTGCTCCTCCCAGAGCTATGATGTGCTGCATAGTATTATAGGATGTGATATCATAGGCATAGTAGGACAGGAAATGGTACATATACATATATGTGTATACATATATATACACATATGTTCATGGTATAACACACAAACAATACAACTACTTAATGGCTCAAAGTGATAGATAGATATATATATATATACACATATAACAGAGTATGAGGTTATATAGTATAGTGTACATTGTGATACAGCACAGAAAATATTATAGTAGTTGCGTTGCAACATAAGACCAGATAATACCGTAGCTCAATAATATACACTTTAATGCAGTACACACTACATGCCATGTGCAATATATCATCTAAAAATACAGTATAGTTTAATCTGATGAACTATATTGTCATGTACTCCACTACTACATATACTCTACACTATATTATAGTCTACTCTACTATGTTTTGGTTTAATGGTGTCATATAATACGACTATATGTACCATATCAATATATCATGTTAGACTGTGTTATGTTACATGGACCGATGCATATAGATTACATATATATATGTACATATGGATAGATATATGTGTCTACGCATGCTTGTATTTATCATACTTGACATGTACAACAATAACATAACATGTAAAACCCCACAGAATGATTTATAAATGCACAATATAAAACAAGTTGGCACATGTATGTATATATATATATATACATGTATCTATATATACATATATAAATCATAGCGAAGACTTTACACACATGTGGAACAACATAACAAACATATTATACATGATGTATTATATATATATATGTATATGTATAGTATTAGAACGGAGCAGAAGTTCCTACATGAATACTATATATATACACATACATACATACATACATACATACATACATACATACATACATTACATACATACATACATACATACATACATACATACATACATACATATAGATATACATATACATATCCATATACACATGCACATACATACATATACATATGTGTATATATATTATATATATACATACGTACATACATACGTACTTAAATGTACACAGGGTTTAGCAGCACGAGGGCGTGTCCCGGCGCGGGGTCGTCTTTCGCGGCTTCTCGTCCTGCACGCACGACAGCCAAGAAAAGCCACGGCTATGCTGCATAAATGCTTTGCACCACCGATGCTCTGAAAGCGTGCGACATGTCAGTACATGTGCATGCATGCACACGGACGTATATGTAAATTGTATATACACGCTTCGAATTGCGAACGCAGAAACCGCAACAGACAGAAGTACACCAACACCCTGGTTTTTTAAAAGCACCTTTTTCCTCCTAGCAGTTAAGGTCGGCGGAATCCACATTGTGGGAGGTGGCAACACCGAACCCTATGGCCCTTCAGTTCGGCTCGCACTTCCCTGGTCTCTCCCTTGCCCTGCTTCTGTTCGTCCCTGTTGGTCACCGCTGGACTCGGTGCAAAGGTGGATGGCATCATTCTCCAGCTGTGTAGCAACCAGTTCCCCGAAGGCCACCGTAGTCAGAGGCCCCATGAGATGAGGACGGCTCCCCAGGTGGCAAAACCCCCGTAGCTCCAGCATGAAGTACTCCCTCGACCGTATCTCCCGTCTGTGCAGCAACCAGGTCGTGCGTCACAATCAGCTCTGCGACCTCGGTTCCATAGAGCTCTTGTACTTGCTGTAGACTGAGTATTCCCGACTGCCACTGCTGGTACACGTTCTCATAGTCAGCAAAGGTCATCCTCTCCAGTCCTTCACCTGGAGCCCCTCCACTCATCACGGCAGTACCTTCTTGCCCTTCTTGTCCCACGACCGCTTCGGAAGGCTTGTCGTCCCCCGGAATAGCTGCATCACCAGGGTCCTGAACCATTGCTGCCGTGAGGGTGACCCTCAGCTCTTCACCCGAAGCCGGAACCATCATACTGTACGAGTGAACGACACGAGGCTTGTCACCACTTCCCGAAGAGGCTTCTATGGTGAGCCTGCAACATTCTAACGGCCTCTTTCTCGTCAGTCTCGACAGTTCTCTCTCCAGCTCCTCTCGTTCCCATGCTTGGTATGCTGCAGCCTGGCTCTGCAGCTCCGCCTCCCTCTTAGCAAAGGCCGCTGTCTCGAGCTCCCTTTTTGTCTCCTCAACTTCGTCTGGCCCATTCATTGCTCTGAGGAGAGGTCCGTGGCAGGGCTTGATCCACCGATTGATTTGCACCTTCAGCACAGTCAGCCCCAGCCATTGTGTCTGCACTATCTCACTCCACGACGTTCACTGGCACAACCGCGAGCGGAAACAGCGTCCCAGGCAGGAAGAACTCCAGCTCATTCCCCCACGAGCCCAACCATTGCTCATCTGCTGCTGCCGCCGGAGCCCCTCCAGGCACTGCGTCCAGCATAGCCACCAGGAGAGCCCGGAGTTGCTCTCGTCGGGTTGCGGCCACACTCCATGGTTCACATGCTGGTAAAGCCTGCGCCTGCCGTACACGTCGGATATTTGCCCATCGATTTGCCGGGCTCTGGGACGACAGCTCTTTCTGGAGCCTGGCAATACATCGTTGCCATCTGTCCTCGTTGGTGTCCCTGCCCCCTGTGTGCAGATATCTCTGCATCAACTCATTTTCATCTCCATCAGTATCAGGGTCTTCAATCCGAACTTCCACCATGTCGTCGGAGGGGAGGTTGCTCATAAAGTCCGCCTGGTGCATCAGGTTGGAAACCTCGGCCATCAAGTAGCGAATCATCTCAATGAAGTTAGCCGTCATGACCAGTCGATTCTGGGCTGACATCTGACGGAAGTGGTTCTGGATCTCGCGTTGCATATGCCCTGGTAGGAACGGTTGGCCTGCTCCAATGACCCTTGTCCTGGCCGGCCACGACTCTCTGTCCACACCCAGCAAGTACCTCTACAGGTCGGTAGCTTCATCCCTGCTGAGTGGCTGCTGGAGGTCCCTTCTGGCCGGCGGGTCCGTAGAACTTCCCGCCCCTGAGCTCGGTCTCGCAGTGCCCCTTGGCGCAGTGCTGCTCGTGGGATGCCCTGCACAGCTGTGCTCCCGGCACTTCCTGACCCTCTCACAACCTCACGTGGGGTATAGCAGTCCCTGGGATCCCCCAAGTAGCGGACAGACTCTGTGACCCTGATGTTCGGGGTGCCCCGATCGCGACCGGAGGATCTAGAGCGTCTTCTCGCTCTCACCCTTCTTCTTCCAGATCTCTCTCTGTGTCGCTCCATGAGGTGAGCGGCATGAGGGTCTTCTCTGCCACGTACCCCCAAATGGTCCGCACAATAGCACTCCCACAGCAGGTGTTCCACATCCTCAGCCCAGATTCGAGACCTGCTGGGATCGAGCTCGGGTCCTCCTGTGGTACTCTGATCATCTTGCTCCACACTCGTAGCTAATGATCCCATAGGGCTCCGAAACCACTCATCATAGCCTTGGTCTCCTCTGCGACGGGCGAGTCCCCTCAGCACATCAAGAATGGGAGTCGCCCGGATTCTGCGATGTTGCCATTCGGTGAGTTGCTCCATGAGCTGCCTCCAAGTAGGCCGAACTCGAAGTACACCTTGGACAAGTGAGGTGCCATCTTGTTCTTCATCCTCATCAGGGTTTCGATGCGGGCCTTCGTCATTTCGGTCATCTGCACCTTCAGCCCTTGTCGCCCCTCCTGCTCGGTCAGGCTCGTGGACCTCAGACCCTCGTGCGTCCTCCTCATGGTTCACCCCGCCGACCAAGTAGCCGTAGCCCATGCGCTCCATTTCTCCACGTGTGCTCCAGGTTCCGTTCGGCCAAACCCAGGCCGCGTGAAAGATACCAAATGGCGTATCAGCAGGGGGGTCTAGGACGACATCTCTCCGTACTGGTGCTGGATGTCCTTCGCCACTTGACCCTGCAGCACGCGCCCCCTCCGAGCTAGCAGTCGCAGCCGCGCCCGGTCCTTGTGAGTTTTCCCACATCGTGCTCACTTCTCCTGCAACTCGAGTGGCCCACTCCCGGGCTACTGTCTCCGCTGTTTGTCGCCCCACTGGTTCTGCATCTTCAAGGGTCCAAACCCTTGACAGCAGCTCTTCAGCGAAGGGCACGATGTCGGGTCCATGCACCCGACAGAGTTGGTAGAACAGGTGCCTCCTGGCTTCTGCCCTGGCTCGATGAGTACGTAGTCCAGCCAGCTCCGTCGACACACGAGCGCGCCAAGCTCGCGTACGACGTCGTCTTTGTGCCTCCTCTGCATTTCCATCACGGCTGGCCACGTGCTTTCTCTTCTGGGCCAAGGAGGTAGCATCCCCATCTTCCCTTGCTGGTCTTGGCCTCTGCCTTCTTTGCGGGGACCTGGACCGAGACAGCATTCGTCGCTCCTTTTCCTCCTCCCAGTCTCTTTCAGGAGGAAGTGTCACTGGATGAATGCCCAGCCTTCGGAGGTGGGCCTCTGCCACCCTGTTTTCCATGGCAACAGGGCATCTTCTCCAGTGCCAGAAGTGCCGGACCATAACAGCAGTGTTCCTGCTGACGGTTCGAACATCTTTGTCCCTGATTTCACGGGGTCTTCCGTACCACCTCACATTTGGGTCCCTCCCTTCTTCGAACCTTCCGAGGCTCCTGATGATACTGTTCAGCTGGTCCTCGTTCTCGGCCATGAAGGTGTCGTCACCGAAGGCCATGAACTCATCAAGGATGCTGTTCGCCAACCTCCGCGCGGTGATTCCATTCTCAATTAACTCTTTTCCCCCTTCCAGAACTTCCAAGTACCATCCGGGCGCAACACCCGGGTTTAGGGTTTAGGGTTTATTTATATATAGATATAGATAGATAGATAGATAGATAGATAGATATAATTAGATAGATAGATATAGATAGATAGATTAAGGTCATCCAAGAATTTAGTGGGCACCGCACACTACAGACTAGGGTCTTGAGGTGGTGATAGTGGCAACAATCCCAATTATGGGGGGGGGGCATATATATGGCTTGTAAGGTTTAGGGGTCTTAGTTTTTAGGGCTTTAAACTGCACATGTCCCCGGAGACTTAAATATATCCCTACGAGATCCTACCTTTAAGCCTAGACCCATAGATTACACATTCCCGGTCGGGCCTCGCTGGACTCGCTTCCGCCTTCGCTAATCTTCACAGCATTAAGAATCTCCCGCGCTCGCTGGGGGCTCATCTTCGAAGCCGACTTCGGGGGGTTTCCCGCCTCGATGTCGTGCACCTTGGGAGTACCAAAGCTAAGCTTCTTAGCAATCGCATCCACACTGGGTGACCTTCTCAAAATCCCCGGGGAGCTGCTTGCCGTGGTGGAGGTAGCCGATTCTGCTTGCAGATCGGCCTTCGCTTGCTTGAGCTTTCGCGGGTTGGGGGACTTCATCAACATCTTCTCCCCGGGCTCCGCGGGCGGTCCCACACACGCCTTTTGGCGTAGGCGTTTGTTCGGCACAACCATATTGCACTTCGATCACCACTGAAAAATCTGGTCCCAAATGGCCGCCTTCGATGAAGCAATAGCCCCTGCAAGCATATATGTCGTCCTTCAGAAGCAACCGTTATCCGCATGCACATGTTTTGTGGGCTCCAAAGCCTTTGACACAGGTCTTCACCCATAATTTCTAGGTCGAAGTGTTGCTAGAACAACACCAAACCCGACCGGAGTGCAGCAAATCGAGTCCAATTCGGTCGAAGCATGAAACCGTGAATTTGCACGCTGTTTCACGCTATTTTCACGCTTTCACGCTTTACCCTCGTTATGTAGTTATCCCAGAAACTTCGACCGAATTCCCTCCGAAATGCAACAAATCTTGCTTCCATCAAGCGAGAGACCGGATCACACTTCGGAGATCGGCCTTTCTTCCCCATCCAATGTCCTGCATGCAGACAAATTGACCCCTTATTGAACTTGGTGCTGAATAAACCAGGCAAGATATAACTTATGTTAGGGTCTTCGGGCTGGGATGTACATCTTAGGGGTTTAAGGAGCTATGTATTAGGGTCTAGGATGCACCGTGTGCACAAAACATCACAAACTTAGGGTTTAGGGTTTTCGGGTTTAGGGTTCATCTGATCTAGCATGAACAGACCGGATCCTCCATGGCTTTAGGGTTTAGGGTTTTCGGGTTTAGAGCGTTTAGGCTCGAGCCTACTCGGGGCAACGCCGTTGCTTGGTAAAGTTACCAAGTGCTGATCGAGCCATGTCTGAACAAACCTTTAGAGCTGGACCGGAGACCATGCTTGATTCACTGGAGTGGCGCAGATTAAGCAAGTTTGCAAGTGATTTCGTCCCTGGCATGCATGGAACACACCAGAATTTCCTAGTGCAGCCCTTTGGTGCTGTAGCATCTGATTCTGAGTGCAAAATTGTCCGAGCAGAGCTGGTAGAGGTGTCGAATGGCATCAAGCATACAGGGCGCAAGGTGGTTGTGCGACTACGACATGAGGACTGGTTCATGTTGGAGGCCCCTGGTCCCCTTCGTGTCATTCAGGCCGGATGTCATCAGCTTCACCAGGAGTTTGTCTTGGATTGTACACATCCCAGGACTTTGGTTGCCAGCTATCAACCATTGGTGCAAGAATCCACTGTTCAGGTTGCCGAGGTCTTTAGTGGTGGTTTTGGTGGTTGGGCTCAGGGTGCATACGTGTTGCACAGAGCAGGCCTTCCTATTTCCACGCGTTGGACTCTTGACCTCCAGGAGACGAGTATCCCCATGCAGCAAGCTCAGGTCCCGCATCTAGCATGTGTAGAGACACTTGAGGATTTGAGGGAGCTCACACCCCATGCAGATGAGCAGCTTCACATAAGTGCCAATGTTGAGCATGATTGGTGGTTGCATTGTCTTGTTCACAGACCGATCAATGTGCTGGTGGCGTCACCTCCCCTGCAGCCTTGGAACAATCATGAAAAGGCCCCGGGACTCAATTCCTCAGATGGACGACTCATGCTACGCATAGTGGATGTTGCCGGTGCCTTCGGCATTCCTGTGGTTGGGATTGAGACTTGTGCGGGAATTTTCCAGCATGCACATTACCCGCAAATCTTGGAGGCATGGTCTGCCGCAGGTTACCGTCTGCATCTTCAGCTGCAGCTTAATCTGCTGGACGTGTTGCCTTGTTCCAGGCCCCGGGCCATGTTGGTTTTCGTTAAGCAAGACCTGAGTTTCCCAGATCCCGAACTCGGTGATGCGTGGAATGCTGCAAAACGGTCAACCTTGAGCAGTGCCTTGGCCATCTTTGATCATCCGCCGGAGATACAAGGTTCCCTAAGCCTGGCCCCAGAAGTGCTCAACATGTATATGGACCCGTGGTATCTACCTCCAGCACGAGGCGGACGCCCCACACCGTGTTCAGCGCAGAGCTTCAGGTTCCGAGGCCCGCATCAGTCGGCAGGTTGCTTTACATCGCAATACCAGTTTCAGCATCACATTGATGAGGGCATGCTTGCATCACAAGGGCTGCTGGGGTTTCTCTTTTGCGATGGTGATGCCCCTAGGTTCTTTAGTGGGGCAGAGATCTGCTCGCTGCACGGCGCAGTGAGACCCATGCTTCTCCTGCGAGACCAAGCTGAGCAAATGAACCAGCTCGGTGTGTCCACTGCAGTGCCACAAGCCGTGGCAGTGTTGGTGCATGTGTGTAAAGCACTAGGCCTAGAGCATGTCCCCTCCCCGGCCGAGGCGGTATGTAAGGTGCTTGAGGATCGTCTTCACAGTCGTAACACATTGTTCCTGCCTCTGAGAGGGAATTGGGTTCTGTGCCGCAAGGACCAAGTGTGCCAAGTTCTTGAAACTGGCTTCAGCTTCAGTGACCCACTGCAGTACCACACCACGCCTGAGGAGTTTGTGCCGATCGCTTTTCAAAGCCAGAGCCGTGTGGTTGTCCTTCAGGTTCCTCGAGGGATAGCCTCGGAGGCCGTGTCTTTGCAGGTTGGCTTGAAGGTAGATGCACCCCTAGGCTGTCCACAGGCACCGTTTTTCTGGGAGCCAATCACATTGTCTACTGCTGAGTTGCCACATCTGCATTGCGGAGGTCTAGCCTCCCATTGTGCCTCGTCTCAGCTTTGCACAGTTCTGACTGCGGGACAAAACTTTCTGGCCGAGCCAGCCTCACCCCGGTTGTGGCCCCAATTGCTGTGTGTCTTCGACAGTCTCTCCTCTGACCAGGAGGACCTTCTGTGCTATAGCCTCTGTGGCCAACGCCTGTGGTATGCAGAGGATTTCGTTGGCTGCATCGTCGCAGCAACCTTAGCCCAGGAAGCGCCGGAGCTCAAGTTGAGCCTTATCTCTGAGGACTTTGTGGCCACCAAGGTGCATATGGAAGGCTCCTCTTGTGTCATTACGTGCCCCGCCAGCAATGCCATGAACTTTTGGCTCGGCTTCCCTTTCCACTTGTCTGAGGCCATCGGCTGGTCGGCGGAGACAGTCAATTTCCCTTGTCAGCATGAACAGCCCATGCAGCTGAGACTGCACCCGGCCATGCATCGGGTTCATACAGCACCGCATCTTCTGCCGAGCCAGCTGCGTATCTGGTATATCGTGTCCCGCCTTGAGGCTTGTCGTTGCGAAGCCACTTCCGAGCATGGACACCTTGTTGAAGTCCAGATTGTTGCGTTCCGCATTTGGGAAGGCCAGTTGCCTGCCTCTTTTGAGGTTGATCGGCTCACTGACTGGTGGTCTGAGGCCTCTGTTGCTTGTGCCATCCCAGAAGGAGTGCGACTCTTCTCTGGCCCCCACCAGTTACCTGAACACACAGAGGTTGGTGAAGCTCTTCAGCTGCCTGCCCGTGTTGTGCGACGCCGCAGTGGCTCCCTGTTGTTGACCTACCATCCCACCTGTACAGGGGGGGGGTGAAAGAGGAAAACGTGAACTGGTCGAAAACCCGCCTTGCATCCTTGTGCCTGTCCCAGGGAGTTGACCTCAACAGAACCACCTCCTTTGTCGATGCAGTTTCCGCCAGCACCAGCTCTCAAAAGCTGTTCAATGCCCTGCAAACGGGTAAGGATGAGCAGAAATGGCAGGTTGTTGTCGACTTCGCCAAGGAAGCGGGAATCCCGGTCCCGGCTGGCATCAATCTTGTTGCGCGGGCTGAGCAGCGAGTGCGCAAGACTACGCAGCGCAAGAAGCAGGAAAGCCGCATGCAGGTAAGAGCCGGAGATGTTTGCATCGCAGAAAACTTTTTCCAGAATGAAGACGGTACGACCACTGCCATGTTGACTGGTCTCCGGCCAGGTGCCACTGGAGTGCTGCTAGCTGATGCTGATGCTGCGGCGGAACTCACGCAAACCATGAAAGGGGTGCAGCCAGATGAGCTTGGACTGTTGGTGCTGGGGCACGCATGCCCGTGCTGTGCTATCGAGGAAGGCAGTCGTCTTTCTTTCCCGGCGGTGGGGCGCCACTGCGGATCCAAACTGCTCCTCACGGGCTGCCTTCATAATCTTGGTGGCAAGGCTGTGCAGGTGTCCAAACGCCACAATGTTGATGTGCCCCTCCCGGACGTCCTGGTCTGTACCTTCTCTCTCTTCGCCGATGAGTGGGAGGCCGAATCGTGGGCCGCAGCTGTGCAAGCTCCAGTGAAGACGGTTGTGCAAGCTTTTGCCCGGGTAGGTCTGGATAAGATTCTGAGTGAGCCCTGGAGCCGACAGTTTCGATTGAAGGGTAAGGCCTCCTCACCCAGCCTGGCTGACCACATCTCCTTTAAAGCTCGGGTCGATTCCAAGTCTTGCGATACTCTGCTAGCCAGCAGTGGACACAATCACGTTTACATCGTGCCACGACGTCAGGATCAATCCCTGCAGAGTGGCTATGCCATCGTGTGGTTGGGCCCCACCAGAGCTGAGGCAATCAAAGCCTCGCTACAGGTGCCTGGCCAACTGGGTCTGGTGCGAGCCCGTGACAGGTACGGCTTACGCGTGCCAGAGTCAAGACATGAGGCTATCTTCAAACAACTTCGGCCAGGACAGGCTGCACCTTCCAAGCTTGATGTTAAGCACCTCTGGCGCATGGGCCCAGTGCCAGCCAATGCGGATGCTGCAGCCATACAGGCCTGGGCAAATGGCAGCAAATGGACAGTGAAGGTGCTCAAAGCGCTAGGGCCTCAACACTGGCATCTGGGTTCACAGGTGGAACCGCCGCAGGCTTACCCTGGCTTCAATGGCCAGACAGTGATGGTGACCAAGGTGCCGCAACGTGCCGCCCCTACGCCCATTGTGCAATCAGGTCATCTGCAGGGTCGCCAAACCTCGGTCGACACTCACCTTTCGGCTCCGCGATCGTCCACGGAGGAAGACCCGTGGCTTACCAATGACCCGTGGGCGAAGGCTGCCTTTGCCTCTACCCGCACCTCCTTTGCATCTCTCTCCGCTACCAGTACACCATCCCGCCAGGTTACAGGCCCTACTGAGCAACGATTTCAGGCACAGGAGGCCCGACTGCAAGCGCTTGAGGAGAATCTCCAGACCTTGAAAGACCAACACGAGCAGGGCCACGCCCAGCTGCTGCAGCAACAGGCTGTGGATCGTCAGACAGCCCAAGCCGCCAATACTGCCCTCCACGAGCAGCTGGCCACAGTGGGCAGTGAGCTCACCAAACAACTCCGGAGCTCCGTTGAATCTCTGCAAAGTGCTCAAGGCCAGCAGCAGCAACAAATGCAGTCGAGTCTCGAAGAACTTAAAGCGCTGGTCCTTGCGAGTCGGGAAAACCGTGACCCGAGCAAGCGAGCCAAAAAGCAGAACGAGGATGAGCTTTGACACTCATTGAGCCGGCAGTTGCCGGCCCCACAGCTTTTCAGTTTTTTGTTGACTCCCAGGGAGTCCCCCTCGTCCTCTGTTTCCATGGGAGAGATCCTGAGGTCGTGGCCTGATTTGTGCTGCCGATGTGTGGCCCTTTTGCTGCAGGACCCCGTTGGGGTAATAACGTGGTCTCTTCAGCCTCTTTCAGACCGTATTGTTACGGGCCCTGGGGGGCCCAAACCTTTCAAGAACAGTCGCTTACGAGGTGTTCCCGGGCACCGTGTTCCACAGATCGCTTGTCGGCCATCTGCAATACCATGCTCCTTGCCAATTCGTGTACATGCCGGCGCTCGCATTGAGAGTGCCCCGTGCTTGGTACCAGTGCGCCCCTTTGAATGTGCGACACGACAGCACCATGCAACCCTCCGGGTATTTTATCAACTCAGCCTCAGTGCCATGGTCTGGTCAATGTGTCGGTTGACTGGCCATGGAGGCCAACGTGTCGGCGAAGCCCTGCATCCGGGCCCTCCTCACCAGACCTGCCTCTCTAGTTATTTCCGGCCTTCGCCCCGGCCCCCAGGCCCAACCTCACCCGCACCGTGTGTCCCACAGCCTTCCTCAAATGATGGTTCTGACTGTGGTTCCAGATCCACCGACACCGATGCCACGTCCTTGAACTTTCGGGTGGCAGTTGTCAATCCGACAGCCCTGCATGGCAAGGAGAGTGATATTCTGTCCCTTGACCAAGATATGATCTTTGCCTCAGAGACGTCGGCTGTGTCGGCGGCACAATCCTCGTCTACCCGTCGCTTTCAGTGTGCTGGATGGCGATCTGTGTGGAGCCCGCCTGTTCCCTCTCACCATTCCAATGGGCCCGAGCCTTCATTGCGCGGCTGTGCTGAGGGTGTTGCCCTTCTTAGCCGATTCCCACTCCGAGGCAGCTTCAGTGGACAGCCGAAGAGCTGGAATGCTTCCTGCCGACTTGTGGAGGGTTTCGCTCGGGTTGGTTGGCTTGCCTTCAGGGTCATAGGGATCTATGGTTTTCCTGCCAACAGACTGGCCGCAAGCACGTGCAACGACTCCCTGTTCCATATGGCCCTGCAGGTGGCTGTTAGTGACCACATCCCAACCATCATCGGGGGTGACTTCAATACCAAGGTCCAGGACCTTCCAGTGTGGGCTGAGTATCAGCGACATGGCTTTCAGGAAATGTTTGAGTTCTGGGAAAAGCGCACAGGTGAAATGCTCCCTCCCACTTGTCGTGCTTCAACGAGACATGATACGTTGTTGATGCCTCCACTTTTTCAACAGTTGTTGCGACAGGCATCGGTGAACACGTCTGCCTGCCTCTTCGATTCGCATGCTCCCTTGCAAGCAACCTTTGAGGTCCCGGATAGACCTGTTGTTCTTCACCGATGGCGTATGCCCCGCACCTGGGCCAACTTGCCCCTTCCTCGGGATGACCTGGCCAGTGCTTATGATGGGCGACGGCCTCAGGTGCTCGCTCAACAAACCCCTGTTGATGCCGCTTTCTTGGCCTGGGCCACTGCAGTGGAGGAGTCGGTGCATGACTGCGTGGTGGCGGCGCATGCTGAGGATCCCATGGCATGCCCGATACGGGAGTTGTCTCAAGCCCATCGCGGGCGCTTCCAATTCAGGCCGCGTCTTTCTTTTCCTTTGCCTAAAACTGTCCGGGCAGCTAGGCAGGGGGACTATAATCCGCCCAACGAGATCACCTCCATTGTGGCCAAGGCAAAGGTGCGACAAGCACGCCGACTGCGGACCTATCAAGCCGGCCTTGCCAAAGCCAGGCGCACGGGTGACTGGTCGGATGCAGTGTGCAAGCAGCTTACAAACGAGTGGACTGCCATCAAGAAGGCTCGGGGCTATCCACCCCACTTCTCATCTTGGCTTCTGGCGCTTGAACATTTTGATGTCTTCTGGGCCAACTGGCCACCGGCACAGTGGCTAGCTGAGGTCACTGAGTATGTTTGTTATGATGCCGATGCCCTTGCACGACTTGAAAAACACAGGTTGGCCCAGCTGGCTACCTATCGGGGTCACTTGGATACTCAGAGTGGACATTCGCGCCAGCAGTATGCAGCCTTACGGGATCAGGCCCGCCCGCCCATCACGGCGCTGCCGGTTCACATCACGCAGCAGGCAACCTGCCTGAGCGAGCAACCCAACCAAACTGCGATATACAGTGTCCTCGACGCTGATGCTTTCAGGGAGGGTGCTCCGGCCCAACTCGGGGATGTTCAGGTTTTTGTGCAGGCCATTCTTACTGAGCCGGATGATGCCAAGGTGGTGCGATTAAAACATGAGTCTGCAGCCCTACCGCCTTCTGCCCTGCTGCGACAGAGTACAGATGCTTCCACTGGAACCGAGCTTCATCGTGCTTTTGTTGAGTATTGGGCCCCCATTTGGTTGAGAGACACTGGAGCTCCCACCTTCCCCGCCACAAGCCCGGACACTGCAAAACTGGGACCCATATGATGAACAAAGCTGGCTTCGGCAGGTCCGCCGCTTGAAAACCGGCAAGGCCACGGGCTATGACGGTTTTTCCAATGCCGAGCTCCGCATGCTGCCTGAAGCAGCACTGCTTGATCTTATGGGCCTGTTCAAATTGCATGTGTGGCACCATCGGGTGGCCAAGTCACCTGGGTTCTGCTACAGTGTCTTGCCTGGCCAAGACAGATGTTCCGCAGGGCATGCAACATGCCAGGCCCATTACCATCCTGGCCTCCACGTACCGACTATGGGCGTCTCATGCAGCCAGAGGCATCCTCCAGAGTTGGGGCCAATGGTTCCCTCGGCATATCTTTGGTTGTCTGCCCCAGCGAAGTGTTCGAGACCTTTCCCTCCAGCTTGAGTGCCTCATTGAGCGTTCGATCCAGACAGGAGAATCCCTGGGAGGTTTCAGCATTGACTTGGTCAAGGCCTTCAATAATATCCCACGGCAGCCCCTCAAAGCTCTGTTGACGCATCTGCACGTGCCGAGCGTGATCATTGATACATGGTTTGCCTTCCTCCCTCTGATCTCTCGGCACCCTGTTTTTGTCAACGACCTTGGTTGTGGACTGCTGTCTACCACGGGCGTGCCAGAAGGTGATCCTCTCAGTGTTGTTGGCATGCTGGCCCTCTGTTATGCCGCAGAATACTGGCCAAGATCCTCAGGTTCCACACTGATGTCCTATGTGGATAATTTCACATGGGTAGCATCGGATGCCACTGCGATAGCCTCAGCACTGGACAGTGCACAAGAGTTCTGCTCGGCTCTTTGCTTGCCGATCGATTGGTCGAAATCTTTCTGTTGGTCCACCGTCGGCGGCCTGCGCCAATGGCTTAAGCACCATTCCCACCAGCATATGCCGGAGGGTACCAAGTTGCAGTTGGTTGATAGTGCCCGGGATCTTGGGGTTGTGTTTCGGTTCGGACCCAGGGCCAAGGTGACCGGCCTCCAGAAACGTCTTCACCAAGGCCACGAACGCCTAACCAGGTTGGCCAAGTCCTTTCGCGGCCTGCAGGTCAAAGCCCACATGCTGCAGACTGCCATCTGGCCGGCCACTTTTTATGGACTTGAAGGCCAATGCTTGGCAGTTGGAAAGGTGGATGCCTACCGTTCGGCGGCTGCGCAGGCCTTGTTCGGTAAAAGGACGTCGATGTCACCGTTTCTTGCATGTGGGGCGGTTTCCACCAGAGCGGCCGATCCGGAGGCCTATCTACTGGCCCAGACTCTCAATGCTCTAGCCCGTATGATGCGACACAACCCCGATTTGGGTGAGTGGTGGCTACAGACGGCTGCCAGCTATGATTGTGGGCCCCGCCGTGTCAGTGGGCCTGCCAGTGCCCTTGCCAAAATGCTTCATCGACAGGAGTGGGTCCTGAAACCCAATTGGGGTTGCCACGGGCCCGGGCCATTGGTTTGTTGACCTCAGACACTCCTCGCCTCGAGCCATCCGGGCTGCTGTCAACGGTGCGTGGTGTTCCCTGCTGCCTAGCAAGGTGGGCCATCGGAATGGGTTGAGCTTGGTTTTGCCCCCTGCGGCGGACATTACCGAAAAGGCACTCTCCTCCTTCGGCCTAGGTGAACAGTGCCATTTGGACCAGACCGTGGTTGGCGGTTTCATGTCAGCTGCAGCAAGGTCCAAATGGGACAAACTTCAGGAGCCACAGTGCTTGTTTTGTGGTGCAATCGACTCCAAACACCACCGCCTACTGCATTGCCCCGCACTCCAAGGTATTCGTCAGCCTTTTGCCACTTTACTTGAATGGGTACAAAGTGATATGCCTCACTGGCTTCACTGCCCTTTCGGTGTGGAGGCTGACCAAGAGGCCTTTTCCCGCTTGTTGTGGCGCTCCCGTGCCATGCCACTGCCACCAGGCCCAGATGAGCTTGCCAAGTATCGGGATTTGACGGCCTTGCATTTTTATACCGACGGCTCCTGCAGTAACAACACTTGTCCGCAGGCTAGACATGCAGCATGGGCGGTAGTGATTGATACGATGCCAGATCAGTCACTCCCAGATCCCCTACCTGAGACGAAGCATTTGTGCCAGGTTTTGCGAGGTCGGTGTCATGTTATCTCTCAGGGGATTGTTCCAGGACAACAGAGCATTGGCAGAGCGGAGTTCTGTGCCATTCTCCGGGCAGGTCAAATTGCCGCCTCGTTGCAGCGGCCCCGCGCCTGCCTGTGGACTGACAGCGCCCTTGCCTTGCAAGCCTCACGGCTGCTCCAGGTTGAAGGCCAGGTTGCAACTTGCAGCAACGTTTCTGATCTGTTACCTGATGGACCCCAGCCACTTCCCCAGGGCCTTGATCTGCTGAAGGTAAAATCCCATGTAGACCTGCACTGTTGCCCCCCGGAGGACAGAGTCAGGGTGGCTGGTAATCATGTTGCGGACGCCGCAGCAAAAGCAGCGTTGGCAGCTGACCTCCCCTTGACCAAGGACCTCTGTTCGGAAGTGGCCGCCTGGCGCCGCTGCCAGCAGGAAAGACTCACGTGGTTCTTCCAGTACCTCCTTGAGCTCACCAAGGCCGTGGTCCCCCTCAAGCGTCAGGCTAAAGAGGTTCAGTTCCAGGCGATGCGAGCCGAGCTGTCTGATGCGGAGATGAAAGCGTTGTGGCTGTCTTTCCTGCCCCCGCAGGGTCAAATCTCGCAGTTGCCTGCAGTGAATGTTGCGATGCTTGGAGGGTCGACATGGCCGCACTGGTTCTTGGTGGCATTATGGAATTGGGCCTTGCAGCTCAAGTGGTCAGATCATTGCCATCAGCCTCCTCGCTGCCGCGGTATCACTTACCTGGAATTGTTGGCAAATTTCGTGGTTGTGAGTGGCCGCTGCCCGCCTGTCAGTGGCATAAGTGATGGCCATGACGGCCAACTTGACCCGCTTGATGCCTCTGGAATACTTGCGCCACTTTATCTCCGATCTGCCATTAATACCATGGTACAAGCAGTACGTTTTCTGGAAAGACGAACCAAAGCACGCCTCTGGGCCTCAAAGAGCCACCACAGAGTACGCACTCTGGAGTTTCTAGGAGACAGCGAAGGAAGGAAGGGACTGAGCGATAGGCCAGTCTTGCCTTCTCCGGCAGCAACGTATGAGTTGATTTGTGCACTCTGGCGGAATCAGTCAGGAGAGCCACTGCGCGAATGCGCATGGCACATGCGCGAACGGTAAGTGTTTTTGTGCACAGGTTCTTTTGGAGCGCCCAATGCGGCAAGGACCGGCGAGCATGGACAATGGGGAGAGACGGCGTCGCTCAGGCTGGCCCGTTCTTTCCTCTCTTCAAGCCCGTGAAAGGTTTTCGGGTTTAGGGCGGGTTTAGGGTTTTCGGGTTTGGGGTTCATCTGATCGACCACGAACAGGCTGGATCCTCCATGGTTTTACGGTTTAGGGTTTTCGGGTTTAGGGTTCATCTGATCTAGCACGAACAGACCGGATCGTCCGTGGCTTTGGGGTTCAGGGTTTTCGGGTTTAGGGCGGGTTTAGGGTTTTCGGGTTTTGGGTTCATCTGATCGACCACGAACAGACTGGATCCTCCATGGTTTTAGGATTTAGGGTTTTCGGGTTTAGGGTTCATCTGATCTAGCACGAACAGACCTTTAGGGTTCATTTGATCTAACAGACCGGATCCTCTATGGGTTTATAAGTTTAGGGTTTAAGGGTTTAAGGTTTATAAGGGTAGGGTTGAAAGCGTGAACCCGTGATAGCGTGAACCCGTGAACGCGTGAACACGTGAAAGCGTGAACCCGTGAAAGCGTGAACACGTGAAAGCGTGAACACGTGAAAGCGTGAACACATGCAGACACAAGAAAGCATGAAGGCGTGAAGCCGTGAATCTGTGAACGAAGACAGGATCCGTGATTTCACGGAATACTATATAAATAGTATATATATCTGATATATATATATAATATAATACATAATATATAATATATAAAAAATCATGTACAATATACAATATGCAATATATAATATATA
>CAJNJA010102585.1:0-25932 GCA_905231915.1 Symbiodinium necroappetens
GGACCCCCCCAAATCATCCATGGTCTGGCCATGAATAAGAAGTTTTGACGAACGCTCATATATATATGTATATATATATATGTATATATATATAATATTATATGCACACACCGAATATTGTGCATGTAGATTATTTATAGTCCCGAGAAGGAACTGAGTGGCCATCGTCCTGCAGTCGTCCTTGCCAACTTGGAGCAGTGCCAAGCCCTGGTGGCCTCTAGCACTCGGCCAAAGGCCTGAGAACAGCTCGGGCTTGTGGTTTAGAGGCACGGGCTAAGACTGAACGTAGGCTTAGCCGATTCGGCATGGTGTGATTTGTGCTCTTTCGTGAAGTCCTAAAAAGCCTGCCTCCCGTGGGACTTCCCGTCTTGCGGAACTCTTGTACGAGTCCACGACGCAAAGCCTCAGCACCGAAACCCTGCCCAGTTGACGGTCCTTTCAGCTTCTGGGAGACATCTCCTAAGCCCGAAATCCCATCCTCTGAGCAGCTTCTCAGTCCAGAACTCTCCGACCGAAACATACCCAAAACCCTACAGCACAAGCCCTGACAGCTCCACAGGTCCACAACCACAAACAACTGGCATCTTTTGCTACATTTCTAGGCGCAAACCACCACCGGTTCCAAGGTGTTAACCCCCCTAAACCCTAGTAGTGTATATGCTAGTAATACCTATAATGATAATGATCTAAGTATACTAATAATAACAATAATGAGAATTAATAACAACAAAATATTTAGATCCCAGCTTGCAGCTGAGGCAGCTTGCAGGCTCGGGCGCGGAAGAGGGACTTCGTCAGGTCCACAACCATAACGCTCTGCAGGCTCCTGGTGTCAGCTTATGCCTCTAGGGTTTAGGGTTTCTGTTTTGGGACAACAGGGCCAAGCCAAGTTTGGCACCCTCGAAGGCTCACAGGCAAACTTAATTATTGTATGAACAAGACAGCGCATAGATGGGAGTCGCACATGGTGACAGTGAACGATGGCCTGAACCCCCAACCTCACCTATTTCGCTCAAGTCTTCATGGAAGCACCTGCTCCTCATTCGCTTCCTGCTCGCCTGCTGCATCTTCAACGTCCCCTTCCAAAGTGTTGTTCAGAACTCAGGACTGACGAAGCAAATGCCACTATATGCTACTATGCGTATGCACCCATCCATCCATCCATCCATCCATCCATCCATCCATCCGCCCACCCACCCGCCCACCCGCCCACCCATGCATGCATGCATGAATGCATGCACGCATGCGCGCGTACACATACATTAGTTCATGGAACACAGGGATATATGCATACATAGATACACACACACGCACGGCCACACATACATACACGTATACATGCTTTTTTGCATGCACACATGAATGGATATATATATATATGTATATATATATATGTGTGTGTGTTTACATACAGCTATAGTTACAGCTGTACATATATGTTTACTAACATATCGTTGTCTACACACAGACAGATCTTTCTTGCGCACTTCATGGCTGCCGTTCCCTCGACGCCACTGGCCTGTGGATTTCGCCAACAATGCGACGGCCTCTTTCCTCGGTGACGACGGCATGCGGGTTTAGTTTGGGGGTTTACGGTTTCGACTCACACTCGCAAAGCAGGCATGGCAGGTACGGTTCGAGCTTACGGTTTGGGGCTCTTCCAGACAGGCCAATTTCCGTAGCCTCTTAGGGATCTCAGACAGTGTAAAAGGGTGCTGTACCGGTTTGACCAGAACACTTCGAGTCAAGCCTTAAGTTGAGCTATTTTATAAGGATCCTTCGTGTTCCTTCTATGCGTTGAACAATATTCCTTACTTAACTCAGGCGGATGGGGCTCTCTAAGTACCTTGACGCTACCAGTTCAGGTTTCGTCTCTCACAGATGTGGAAGGATGGTGCTTAGAGGTTGCGGGTTCACTAGAATAGCAGCGCATGATCGCAGTTTCGTCATAGCTGTGGTTTCAGTGCCGTCAGCCAATCCAAGGCAGCTGACTCAAAAAGATACATGGCCCCTATCTATCTACCCGTCTATCCATCCATCTTTGTAGTGCGATGCATAAAGAAATGTATATATATATGTGTGTGTGTGTATATGTGTAAATACATACATATTTCTATTTACATTCATATTTAGATTGATATGTATATCTATATATACATATGTAAATGATGTATGGGTTTAAGTAACTATACTTAAGTATATATATATATAGAGAGAGAGAGTGTGTGTGTGTATGTATGTATGTACTATATATTATTTTATAGTATAATATCATATTATATTGTACTATTATATTATATTGTATTATTTTTAATATTATACTATACTAAATTTTAAATACTAGATTTTACTATATTATATTATACTATATTATATCATATTATATTTTTTACAGTGAAATATGTTATATTATATATTAATATGTTCTTATAATATATATATATATATATTCTTCTTCTTCTTCCTCTTATTCTTTCTCTTATTCCTATTCTTGTCCTCCTTCTTATTCTTCTTGTTATTAGTATTATTACTGTGCTATACATTATGTATATGTGTGCGTGTGCGCGCCTGTGTTATATGTCATCTTATATGTATTATACGGCCCACGGCAGCTGGATGCTGGCTGCATCGAACGTCTTGGGAACAAAGGCTATGCCATCAGCTTTCGTTGTGACCATGTTGAAGTAGAACTTGCTGAGGATGTTACAGTGAGTCTAGAACGTGTAGATGCAGAAATTGTCTGTACGCTTCCAAACGCAACAGCAACAGCATTGAAACATCAAGTAACACGCATAACCGCCAGGTGTTAGAATCATTAGATGTGCTAAAAGCAAAGCATTGTTCAGAAGTGGTACATGTAGGTGTACGAACGAGATTGATTACCCGACGAGTCCGACGAGTGGGTGTGAGTAGGCTGGGAAATCAACTGAGCTCCTTGATGCAGAGTGCTGCCAGCAACGTCTGTTCCATGTCTGGGCCTTTCTTACAGAGGAATGCCAGCGTGATGTTTCGAAGCAATAAACTCAGACCGAGTTGGAAAAAGAAGGAGAAGGATTGACCACAACTGAACCCTGATATGTGTCCTTCCTCCTATTTGCATCTGACACACCCGACTTTTCGATAGTTTGTTCGGGCTTCGCACAGGGTTTCTTGCGAGTCTTCTTTTGCCAGGTGACTTAAAAGCTTATAGAGCCATTCCAACTACATCTAGCTGCTTCATCTCTTCTCCAGCCCACAGAAGAGCAGGCTGCTTCAAGAAGGGGATGCAGTCAACCGTTTGCCCCAGGTCGGTGTGGACCTGAGACAACCACAAAGATTTGGATGGCTCACCGGACCAATAGCTGAACACGTCCTGCAATAAGCGGAGCAAGAATCGGAAACAAAGTAGGAGCGAAAGCTATACCATCTTGCATCTCATGGACGCTGTGTTTGATGTGCGCGCCAACTTCCCTGTAGTAGTTGACGAAACGTCGCTTCAATGCGACGAGCTCATCGCACACAGAAACTCTCGTCAAAGCTTCCCGGAAGTCCACGATGTGCAGGATCTGCCCAGCCGGATCAGTTCTCCCAACAAGTCCAGCTCGGAACATTATCGGGTTCTACCATGGCTTTCATAGTTACCGCAACCTAATTTAATTACTCCAAAAGTCCAAAAGCCTAAACCCTAGTTGCAGCTTATGTAGGTAACTTTGCCAGCAGTAGTATCCCGTTCGTCCCTATCGTATGTGTGATAGAATGTACGCCAAAGCCCGATCCGTTATTAAGGCCCCTATCTATCGATCTATCTATCTATCTGTCTTTATCTATCCATCCATCTTTCTACCCTCTGTATATATACATATATATACATAAGTATATGTATATGTATACATGTACAAAAAATGTACTGTAGATTGTCCATACAGACATCCACAAACGTTATTGTGCCTGCCCGGATGTTTGGGATTTAGGGCTGTGGGGGTTCGAATTTTGGGGGGTTCATGTAGGGTGCTAGGCTGCAGAACTAGTGAAACGGGCTTAGGGCGTAGGGTTTAAACCCCAGAAAACCCATCAACACCTACTAGAAGCTGCCACCACAAAGTTAACAGCCCACCCAAGAAGCCTTAAAAAAGCCTAAACCTCTTTCCACACCTCAGCTTTAAGCCCGCCATGCGAAGGCACGTCCCACCTCGTCACGGACCGAGGCCGGTCTCTGCAACAGTGACTCCACCTTGCAGTGAGGGAAGCTTCGTATGCATTTGTGTGTATACATATATATATATATGTGTGTGTGTGTGTGTATGAAAATGTATGTACAGCTACAGAGAGCGAGCGAAAGAGAGAGAGACAGAGAGAGAGAGAGAGAGCTCGGTGTATGCAGGTGTAACGGTCTTTTCCCACTGGCACATTGAGCAGTACGAATTGATGCCGCTTGTGGGCTGACCTACCGTGTCAGATGGTCCAAAACCTGCTTAAAGTCCTGCTCAAAGCGCCCGCGCACCAGTAGTAAGGAGTCGCGGATGGACTCGCGTATGAAGCTATTCATGGCATCAAAACCGCCGGGCATTGCCTCGACCAAGGTTTGGATCATGTGGAGATCTTGGGGATTCGATGCCTGGGCATTGCGAAGGTCCAAGGTCGCCAATTTCTCGGCAATCGTCAAGCCTCATTTCTCCACAAAGCTCAGGTTGCAAGGGCTTTGGGGTACATGATTTTTCCATCAATGGTTATCCAAATTGAGCTGCTCTCTAACGCCCCAAAAACTAAACCTCACCAAGGTACAAAGGTCTGTCCCAACCCCTCCGTCGTTCAGGATGCCGGTCGGGGTGCCCAAGCTGAAGCCCGCGAATGCCGCATCCTCCCGTGAGCGAAGGACTGTTTGCAAGACCTCAAAGAGGCACCATGCCTTGGAGTACTATTTCATACTCCAGCAAAGCATTATGAATTATTACTTATTCTATAACAACTATAAAACTAAGCGTCAACTGATTGTGCTAATTCTGAGCTAGTCTTCCAGTTTGCCTTGAGTTTGGTAAGACCCCGCTCTTGAAGCTAAAAGGCTCGTTGAAGCGGCAAGACCTCCTCGTCGATGATCATCAGCGTCCCCTTGCAGGCTCGGCTCCGCAACGCCTTGAAGAACGAAGACTCCTGAGCGATAGACTGCTGACTCCTTTCACAAGAATTCTGTGACCCCTTGCCAAGCCAATGTCGTTCCTAGTGCATCCTGCGAGCTTTTGGAACCACTGCTGCAGGTCCAAGAGTCTCTCCAATCTCCGCCCCCAAGCTCTTCGACCACCTGCCACTGATTGTTGCTGAATGTGCAAATCCAGTAGCTTGCCGCGTCAGCAGCGCACTTCTGTGTGCGTGAATGCAGCGTGAGGGTCTCCAAAGTATGCCGTAATCCCATGCCCCAGTAGTGGCTGACAAACCACATCACTTCGCTAGGCCCGGCCAGTTCCGCATATGAGAGCTTCCAGGGCTTTGTCAACGGAATCACCAAATTGGAGCACACATAGTACATGGATCGGTCCAGGATAAATGCATTGAAAAAATCGTAGAACTCTCGCAGCTGGTCCAACCGTAGAGCACGTGCAGCTCCGCGCTCACACCGCTGGGGTCTTCGAGAAGCTGCCTTGCGAAATGCCTGTGGGCCTGATCAATGGGAGTCTTTGGGGATGCCCGTCTCCAAGCAATGGCAGCTGCCACGAAGATCAACAACAGCCCCGGAACCACGCAACGCATCAAGGGCTGCACCCTGGAACTTGCAAAAAGGCTGACACCAAACAAAATGAGCTGCCACACACAGAAGGGTACTCCAAGCCAGCCTGTGCACAACCAGAAGGAACAACAGCTTAGTTGCAGCACTCCCATTGATGTGCTGCCGCAAAGGCCCAAAGCCTTCTCTGCATCGTTGCTAAAGGAGAGTTCCAAGCTCTTCCCAGCCTTGGCTTTCACTTGGTGTGACACTCCTGCTGCCTCCAGCTCATGCAGTCCAGTGTTTTTCAGGCGCACAGAAGGCTGGGCCCAACTCCAATGCAAAAGCCTGTGGTTCTGCTGCGTGGCTACGATGGATGCCCCCTTGATGGAAGACAGGTCCACGATGTCCAACTGAAATGTGAAGCTGGTGATCAGGAGATAGCAGAAGCCCAGAGCGCTGAGCGTGAAGAGCGCAAGGTAGGCTAAGCCGCTCAAATCAACTCGGCAATGCTGGTGATCCACGGATGTCATCTTCCATAGCATGCTGGCACATTGCTCACAGAACTCACTTCCAGGACCGGCAACAGCACCAGACGAACAGGGTGTGCACGCACTCTGAGCGGCTATCGCCGACTTGCCTGCAGGGCACTCCGCACACTCTGTTGCAGCCTCTGAAGCGGCAAATCGACCAGCTTGGCAAACAGTACACTGAGAGCTTCCGCTCTCAGCTGCCTTGCCGGGGGTGCAGACGGCACATCTTGTTTGGCCCTCCCAGGACCATGTTCCTGCGGGGCACTTCGCACAAGCTGTCGCAGCTGCCGCAATGGCAAAGCGGCCAGCCTCACACGCAACACACTCGTTCCCCCTACTAGTTCTACCTGGAGAACATGAAGCGCAGCGCCCACCAAAGCTCACCGAACCGTTCGAACAGACTTCGCATCGATAGACCGCCGAGCTATCTTCTGTGTCACGGCGTGCTTGGATTGAACCTGCTGGACATGTGCCCTCAGCGCAGGTGACTCTGCCCAGCTCATCAGCACCGTGGAAGAAAACCTCACTGCACTGGCAAGAGCCATTTCCGCTCACTAGAACGGCAGATACATTGGAGCCAGAATCACGAGCTTTCTTTGCTTTCTTGTAGTCGTCCTCGCAAACTCCACGAGCTGCACATACCTGCTCATCTCCTGCGCACCGGAGGCACTGAAAATTGGCCCCGAATGCTCTAGCAGGCGCGTAATGATTAGCACTGCATCGGGAGCAATCTCTCGCACCCTGATACGCGGCCGCACACTTGCAACCACTAGGAGAGCAAACTCCGTGATCTGCACATGCGCCCGGCTTGATGCAGAAGCCTGCGCTCCACATCTCATGATCTATGATGATATGAAGCTGCTGGCTCACTCCCCAGGGAACTACATGGAGAGAACTCCGATATATGTAGCGTGGGTATGGGAACAACTGGCGAGAATTCATCAACTGGTCGCTGCCATTGCGTTCAAAGAGGACCACATGTCCCTCTTGCGAAAAGAAATTGATTTTCTGCTGCGCCACCACATCAAGCTGGCCATCGTTGTTGTAATCCACAATAGCGAGTGCCTGGATCTCTCCGAAGTCACCTTCATTGGCGGGACGGGGTATCGCAACGCTTCCGCGATCTGCCAGGGTACCGTTCGCCAGCTGCTCCCAAAGCACAAGCTTCGCAGTTTCTGCATTGACATACAGCAAGTCCGTACGCCCATCTGAAGTCCAGTCCACAGCAAAGAGTTGCACTGCAGCTATGGTCTGAGACGGAAAGCGCAGCGTCGCTGCCTCCACCAGGGATGGGACGTACTTCTCATTCAGCCTTTCATAATATCTCAGCAGCCCATTGGCATCTCTGGTAATGAGGTCTGCATCTCCATCACCATCCCAATCCGCGGCTGTCAAAATTGTGTCGCTGTCCACATATACCTGTGGGAACTGTTCTGGAAAATAAGCCAGACTGCCATCGGAACCAGATCGGAAGAATCGCAGATCACCATTACCTGCGTCAAGCACATCTGTCAAGCCATCGTTGTCCCAGTCCACGTATGTCAATCCATTCAAGCTCAGACCTAACGTAGAGAGCATGCTGGCCCCGTTCCAAGGTAAAAGTGTTTCGACGAGGCTTCGCTTGGTGACGGAAAATGTGTAGCGAAGGTCCAGGATCCCATCATGATCCCAGTCGATGACTTGCATGGCAGGCCTCCACCAAGAAATGACGAAGACCTCGCCCAGGGGTTCGCGCTGCAAGAAAGAGCCACCTGAGAGCTGTTCGAAATACAGAATGCGTGCTGTGTGACCATACAGCCGGGACGAGAGTAGAGTCAGCACCAACAGATCAGCATCACCATCTTGATCCCAGTCAGCAGCATGAATGGAAATGACTGGGACTGTTGTCCGAAAGCCTGCAAGCGGGTTATCATTCCCTACGCGCGGCTCCAAACGACCGTTGATGTTTTCAAGAAAGCCGAACTCAGGCTCCTTGTTCTTTTGGGTGGCCGAGAGCGGGTCTACATTCAGCTCGCCACACCTGGCTTTGCAGAACAAGATGTCAAAATCACCATCTTGGTCCCAGTCAAGCACCTGGACCGGCAAAATGCTCTTGACTGACCTTACGGGGTTCTGCTGCCCAGTTCTAGACTGAAATGGCAGCTTGTTGTAGGAAGAGCCACTGGCGTTGGCAACCTGCTCGAAATACGAGGAGCGTCCAGCTCCATCAGAGTTAAACACGAAAAGGTCCAGATCGCCATCACCATCCCAGTCAACAGCCTGTAATTGCCTACCCCATACACCGGAACTGGTGTATTCACCTCCAATATGTGCCACCGGCTGCGGCTCATGCAGACTTCTATTGGGCAACCGTTTTTGAAACAAGACCTGTCCATCATCATCGACATCCGTCACATCCACCAGCCCGTCTAGGTCAAGGTCTACCAAATAAGCTGTGTCAGTGGTGTCGTAGATCTTCGGACCCTTCACCGCATGCAGTCGCCCAACACAGGCACCTCGATCTGCAGAGAGGCACTGCTCTGAAGGATTGTCAATTTGCCTCCCTGCCCCAAGTCTTTGCACACATGCCCAAATGAAAACAGGCCATGGCGGCCAAGGTCCCATGATAAGATGTTGACCCACTGACATGCGACTTGACAAGCGAATTCCACAGAATTTGAAGTCACTATGCCTTTCCTAGTGCAAGCAAGCCAAATGGCTGCACAAAGCTGCTTCAACGTTCTAGCCATCTATCGGGCTCCCCTTGCATAGATGGACTTTGCCGCACACAATGCAGCAGCATTTCTTGAGAAGCTCACCCCACTTCCCCAAACATGGAGCCTTACAAGAACGCAGCCTCGGTCTCGACACATGCTCCAGCGACAGCTGCGCTTTCGTCGACGCAACCCAAGGCCTGCGTCTTGCAAGTTCGATGTGGAGGTCCAAATCGGCTGCACGTTTCCCTGCTAGGCCGCGGGCTTTTACCAGCACTGGGAAGAGGAGGGCTCTCGTCATGAAGGTCCTCAGTGGGACTCTCTCGCAACTCGGACACTGTGGGCGCAGTTAGGGTTTGAGGTTTAGGCATTAAGAGCTCGCAGCTTGCATGCCTAAAGCCCCAACCAACTTGGATCTTTCGATCCCCGAACCTCCTGAACTGCTTAGACCTCCAACCCGAGCACCTCGCGTTGGTTCGGTGGCTGCGATGCTGAGACCAGGAGAGACCCGAGCCGAGAGCGGCGCAGAAAAAATTAGGGCTACGCTGCCGTAGAACTGGGGAGTCCGGCCCCTGAGGGCTACTGCAAGGGTTCAGGGATACACTGAATGTCGAGGCATCTACCCATCTGTCTATCTATCTAGGGCCTCATCTAGGGGTAGGGGTTCACAAGGAGAGTTGCTCCGGGGTTCCAGATGTGCTTGCAGAACTCATCTGCAATGGCAAAGAGAACACGAGGCACAGCACCCACCAAAGCTCACCGAACCGTTCGAACAGACTTTGCATCGATAGGCCGCCAAGCCATTTTCTGTCTGACGGCGAGGTTGGAATGAACCAGCTGGACATGTGCCCTCAGCGCAGGTGACTCTGCGCTGAACGCTTCCGCGATACTGTTCGCCAGCTGCGTCCAAAGCATAAGCTTCGCACTTTCTGCATTGACATAACATACAGCAAGTCCGTACGGCCATCTGAAGTCCAGTATAGTCCAGTCCACAGCAAAGCAAACAGTTGCACTGCAGCTGTGGTCTGAGACGGAAAATGAAACGTCGCTGCCTCCACATTCAGCCTTTCGTAATCCAAGCAGGCCATTGGCATCTCTGATGATGCGGTGTGCATCTCCGTAATCTGGGGCTGTCAAAATCGTGACGCCAGACTGCCACAGGAACCGGATCGGAAGAATCGCAGATCACAATTCCCTGCATCAAGCACATCTGTCAAGCCACCGTTGTCCCAGCCCACCAATGTCAGTCCATTCAAGCTCAGACCTAATGCAGACCATGCTGGCCCCTCCGCTGAGTGACAGAAAAATGCATAGCAGGCCTCCATCAAGAAATGACGAACGCCTCGCTCAAAGGTTCGCACTGCAAGAAAGAGCCACCTGAGAGCTGTTCGAAATACCGAATGCTTGGTTTGTGACCATACCGCAGGGACGAAAGTAGAATCAGCACCAAAAGATCAGCATCACCATCTTGCCCGCGAGGTTGCAAACGAGCGTTGATGTTTTCAAGAAGGCAGAACTCAGGCTCCTTGTTCTTTTGGGTGGCTGTGAGCGGGTCTACATCCGGGGATGCAAATGTTCCACACAAGAAGCCTCCGCCCTGAAATCCTTGACTTCATTAGACGTTTGCACGTCAGACCGGTTCGTTGTCCTGGGCGGAGAGGACATCGGACAGCACGAAGGCCCAGGCCACTCCTGTGAAAAGCTGACACGCACTCTACTGATTCAGATCTACGGTTCAATGTAGGAGAATGTGTTCTTTTTGTTGACACGCTGCGGTGGCTCAGCATGGTAAGCCCCACTACGGTGCGAGACACAAAATCACACCAAACTGGAAGGTGCTCACAGACTCCATAAATCTGATGACTCGCCGTAGTCCTGGCAGCTCGTGACGCTGCGTAGCGCATGGGGGCGGAATCGTTAGCTGCAGCCCTGTGGGCGAACCTTCGCTAGATCACAACAGTTCAACATATCTAAACGCACCACATCTCGGTCAAGTATATCGACAAATGCCAGCATCTCTCCAGGGTAGCAGCTTTTTCCTCTTGCTGCTGGGATGCTTGAATCGGCGAATGCTTGGCAACCCGCGTGCGCGAGATGCCGCCAGCCAACGAAACACGCCAAAGACCCGGTCTAGATTAACAGTGCTGTACCTTGATAGGACGAGTGCACTCAGAACAGCATGGCACATGCTCAGCGATTTCAGGACAACCCCAGCTCGAAAGACGGAGAGGTGACCATACGATTGAGCTTCTCGAGCACAGCAGCCAAGAATCGGGGCCCAGAACTTCCGGAGTTCAGGATCCCTACAAGAATGCCCCGAAGATGGAGATGCAGCTGAAGGGCCCAGTAAACTACAGGGCAACCGGTAATTAGTGGAAAATCATCTAGGATACTAGTACCACTATTCCAAAGCAAAAGACTGCGATCTACGGATACGAAGTCGGATGCGGGAAAGATCCCTTGGACCCTGAACTCCGCATGGGGAGTCCTCCGGATGCGCTGGCTCGGAAGGTACAAACGTTGCTAAAGATATCCAGGGCGCATTGCAGAGGAAGATGTGCAACCCTAGCAAAGCAGGCCTGTGGAAACGACCCACGGATTCTTACAACTGGGACTTTGCAATGCTCCCTGAAGGGGTGCGGAGCACTTGGCTCTAAGATGTGGCTGTTGCACATGATGAGCTCAAGGACTTGCACCGTGCACCACCTTCGATGATTCGTCATGCGTCTTCGAGGTGCACTTCGATCGGATGCTCCGAGCTAGCTTCCTTGTGAAGATAGCCCTGGCATGCGACCGTTCACAGCTAAGCTCCCCGGGACTGTTGCTTAAAACCCACGATACCTGCATATTCCAGAACCTGCCGGAACTCAGTCACACAAGCATGTCTCAAGACTCCCAGGGAACTGCCTCGAAAAAATGTTTCCAGTCGGGGATGTCGGCTTTCAACTTCTAGGCCCTCCAGGCCTGTGCTATCCCACCATAAGACCTCCGTAACATAGGGCCCTTAATACTTACCTATACTTTTTTTTGGGGGGCGGGTTCCTTATTAGATTTTCAGTACAATAGACCCCTATAAACTCTATTCTGATTACTAAGGCTCCTGCATAAAAAAAAGCCCGAGCTGGATCTCCTGGAAATGCAAATGCGCCGGAGAAGCCCTGGCCTCGAAAACCGAGGGCACCGGGGTCGAATTCACCTCGGCCTCATCTTCCTTGAAGATTGGGGAGGCGCACAGGATTTCAAACAGGCTAGAATAGCTCTAGACGTGAAGCTCCTCGAGCTTTTTGTCTTGATTTGTTCAACTTGGAGTCTCGCAGCCCTGGCCTCCCACCCAACGAAGGCAAGCTGTCTCAGGCTGGCTTGTGAGCAGCAAGACAATGATTCCGTAGGTCAAGCAGAGGGCCGGGATCACAAGGACAATGGCTGCCATGACGGAATTGGAGCTCCACTCCTTCTTCCGCCTATGAGCCTCGGCCTTTTGCCATGGAATCATCGGGAGCAATGCCAAGGCAAGGAACGAGGTGGTGTAGGTCAACACATAGGACCATGCGACGGTCGAGCGAAACTGAGGAGTGTCCAGGATGTAGTTCTCAAGGTTCGAGAGCTTCGGGTCGAAAAGCTCATAGACCTGGTTGCTGAGCACCGTGGCAAAGGGCAAAGCGGATTGCTGCAAAGTTCCGATCAAGCCATAAGAGAGACCCTCCCGGCCCGGCTCGGCGAGCTCGATGATCATCAGGTTCGAGACTAATTGCAAGACGGCGTTGGGAATGGAGCTCACGACGTCTTCGCCCAGGTAGAAGTACTGGTTCCGCACCAAATCAAAAGTCGTGAGGAATTGCGGGATGGCATCGAGCACGTTCACTGCGAAGATCGCTACAAAGATGGCTTTTCTCCAGCTTGCCTGAAGAAAGTACACTCTGTAGACCCAGGTGGCCGCCATCATGATGCCCAGACCAGCCATGCCAAACATCTGCTGCTGCAGAACTTTCACATGCGCCCACTGGCTCCGGACCATTGGTCCGGCGGTCGTCGTCATGGAGACCAACAGCTGGACAAAGAAGGCGAAGAAAAGAAGGCTCGAGAGTGCCTTCCCCTGCACGAGCTCCCAAGAAGACATGACATGAGCGCGGCACGATGTCCGTTGCCCTGATTTGGGAGGCTCATACACACACATGACAGTCACAGGGATGATCAAGATGACCAGGACCAGGCAAACAGCCATCAGACCACTGAAGGACAAGCCCCAGTCGAAGGTACCCAAGTATTCCTTGCTGTTCATGAAGATGCCAATAAACAGAGAGGAAGCCAGGGACCCTGCCGTGCACACCATGGTCATCTCCGCCTTGATCTGCCCACGACGCTCCAGCGGCTCAAGCTGTGAGTACTCCAAAAGCAGGGCCTGACCCGAGACGCTGCCTAGCTGGAGACCAGCTGTCAAGATGAACATCGGGAAGACGTACCAATTCTTCTCTTTCAGGATCCCAGGGTTGCAGGGTGGCACATACCAGTTGTACTCCCCGTTCTCGAAGCAGTAGAAGGGGCCAGGTTGGGGCTTCAGGCACATTGTAAGGAGTGCACCGGCCGAGATGGCCCAAGAAATCAAGAGCCAAGGCTTCCTCTTCTGCCCACGGATGGGAAAGCAGTCGGTGAGAATCCCATAAGGTAAGGGGAAGACATCCGGAAGCTTCATGAGTGCTGCAATGGATGCCAGGACATAGGATTCTAAGCCCATGTAGCCCAGAAAGAAGCCGTAGATAACACCACTGCAGGTGGCACTCAAGAAGGCAAGAAGGAATCCATTCAACACAATCCCAATGGTCGACCGCGTCCAGATGCTGACTGCTTCGCCACAGGGCAAGGCATTCTCAACATCGGCCTTGACGGCATTGAGCTCCGGAACTGAAGCATGCGACTCTGACACTACGCTTTTGTTGTCGGGGGTTAATCCCGTCAGTGCCGTCGTGCCTTGAGAGAGGCAGGAATGTGCCTTCTTGAGAGTGCTGGCCCCGGTGTGCTCATACTTGTAGCTGCTTGCGTTGGTGTGCTCGAAGCGCTGCGAATGCGATGAAGCCGCAACGGACTCCTCCTCCGAAAGCTGTGCCGGCATCGGCATGGCTTGGAACACAGCCCTGTGTTGTCAAGTCTCGAGCCAAACTTGTGCGACACCCAACCTGACGAATTTACGACTGCTGCCGCAAAGAAGCAACTGCCGGGCTCAAAGCATCCGGGTCTGAGCTACGATGATCTCGCCGCACAACTTCCAGCCCTACATCAGCCTTTCGGGTCCTGAACGGCCGACTCTAGCTACTCACCCTAATTTTCAGCCAGGAAGCGCGGGAAGATCTCCAGGTCGTACTGGTTTTGTGTCAGGCGGTCAGCTGCCGCCTCGTGTGCCAGAACTCGCCAGTCGCCCGGTTTCAACCAAGTCATTACAGGTCAGCTACTCCGCGGACGACAGCGATTTCATGACTACTTTTATGACTGCGAGCTCACTACATAGTTTACTGATACTCAAGCATTCTTACAACTAGTCTATAGCCCCCAAGATTATGTTTACCAGCCGCACAAAACTGCTGCTTCCTCTTGCTCTTTCTGCTTCTGCTCTTACAGTACGTATATCACAACCAGCCATTGAGTTTAGCATCCGCACTGCTTCCGCTTCTTGTAGTATCATTACAACTTCTACAATGGACAACCCCGTGCACAAACCCTAAAATCCCACAGCCGGTGCCCTCTCAGAATTGGAGCTGTCACTGCAGCCGGTGGCGGCATCTGGCTGATCGAAACATCGAGATGCACTATCAACCTAACACGAGCCACCCTCAGACCCTCGTTTCATAAGAAGTCTTTACTGTGGAATCGAAATCTCAGGAAAGCCTGCAGACAAAGCCCTGGGGGCATGTACCGCAGGAGGTACAACCATATATCTAAATCTATCCCAACGCAGCAGGAGCCTTGTGAACGACGTGATTCCATCAGCATGGGTTTTGCTTTTTCCTGAGATGCAGCAAGTGTTCAGCTTTTGTATAATTGTATACCAAACATCACCCGAGTATCCGGATTCACAACATCCGCAAATCTTCAGCAACACCAATCTTCTGAATCCCTTATAGCCCACCTCAGATCTTTCGATCCCCGAACCTCCTGAACTGCTTAGACCTCCAAACCCCCGAGCACCTCGCGTTGGTGCGGTGGCTGCGATGCTGAGACCAGTAGAGATCCGAGCCGAGAGCGGCACCGAAGCTTAGGGCTACACTGCCGTAGAACTGGGGAGTCCGGCCCCTGAGGGCTACTGCAAGGGTTCAGGGGCATGGGGTAAGGGGTTCACACACTCGCACAGGTCTCGGGGTGCAGGGCTTAGGGGCGTATAGGCACCCGAGCCATCTACCCATCTGTCTGTCTCATGTAGGGGTATGTGAAGAAGGAGTGTTGCTCGCTACTCTAATTGGATGAAAGGATGGGTCAGGGTTTAAGAAGGGGAGGGTCCACCCTTGGGAATCTTGCGTCTGGACTATAGTGACTGCTAATGCTTAATAGGGACACCATCATAATGTGCCGGGCCCTTGTCTCCATGTTTGCCCAGATTGAACAGATCACAAGCAAGCGGAACGTACCTCTCAACAGCCCGCATGAGCTGATACGCCCGGGGCCCTGACAAGAAGCACGCCGCCCAGACGCTGACAAACTCAATCACGCGGATGTGTCTTTCAGCTATTCAATGCCATGCCTACCACGGCCGTACCACCCAGATCCGATAAACGAACTACGTTTACTCGAAAGTTCAGCGACCGAGCAAGCTTTGACCTTGATAGCGAGGCTTTCGTTCCTAAAATCGGATTCCAACACTATCAGGTAGACAGCTCGAGCTGAATGAGATTTTCGTGACCCTAGCTGCCGCTTCTGCAATCTGCGGCAAATTTACTCCATGCAGCAGAGTGCAGCCGAACACAGTGCCTTCCACCAAGACCAGCAACAAACAACATGTAAAACCAATCGAAAAGACAGCTACGCAATGGTGGCACGGAAAACACTCAACGCAAAAGACAACACACGAGACATCATCAATCGAAAATGCAGATGGTGGCACAAAAGCACCCTTTTCTCCGAGCAGCTGCAGCAGGCTGTGTGCGTAGAACCTTGGCCAGCAGCCCACAGCAGGCTTCATTCGCAAATCCTAAACCCTAAACTGTTCGGTCTTCGACACCCCACAGGCCAGTGAATCGAGGGCTTTAAGTGTTGAGTGCCGCGCTCCTAAAGAGAAGAGCCTCCATCATCCAAGAGGCTTGAAACTGGTCTTCCAAGTGCTTCCCCAACCCACCAGAGAACTTCAATTTAACGCTGTGGCGGTGCCTGACGAGGGCTGAAGATCTGCTAGGTGCGAAGATGCTGGGAGCAAGATGGTGAAGAGTGCTGTGCTCTGATGCGGATGTGACGACATCTTGGCTTTGTGTCTTATGTCTAGACATCTCGAACCAACATCTTGTACGTATGGTTGCCTTGTGGAAACCAGGCAGACGGCGACCATACATTACCGATCTGGCCATGCCACTTGGGGAGCAGCATGTGCCTTTTTCTCTGGCGCGCGTCCAGGCTGATGGCAGCGGAGGACAACAGCGGCTGCAGAGCCGCAAAACACCAGCCAGCTTGAACCCATGTTTAAGTATAGTCATAGTCTCGCAATAAGCTCCCACAGCACTGTATCATGCATAGTGCGGTGAGCATATAAAGAAACATCTATAGTATCAAAATACAGCCTGCACTGTGAAACGGTAAGATAGCGCCTGAACCTTAAAGCCAATGGTAATCTCTAATCGAATTGAATTAAGGACCTTTAGTCCTGCGTCGCCTTTTCGGCTGTCGCGTTTCAACAGCACCAGCCTGAATGAGCAAACGTACGACGCCCCAGTGGCCGTGAAACCGAGCAATGCACAGCCTGGGTTGCAAAGGCTTAGTCCACTAACTACCAATGTCACACACTTATAGTCCCTACCATAGCTATATATCATCAGGTCTTCAGACTTTATGAAACCTTATTCTAGCATTAAGACCCCTATGTTAGAGGGTCTAGGGATTAGGGGCTTCAACTTCCCCAGCTTACGCAGGATTTACGGCCTTCAATGAAGTTGAAGGTTATTCCAACCACTTTTGAAAAGGTGGCTAGAAATTATCTCTACAAAGACCACAAGGAAAACTAGACATTTATGGCTCATTGCCACCCCAGGAACGCCGTCTGGCCGTCCTCTGTGGACGCGTCCAAATTGGCTTTCTTTTGTATCAGCAAGTGGGCAAGCTCTTCGTGTCCATGGATAAAGGCCACATGCAGTGGCAAAACACCATCCGTGGCGGGTTTGTCAGTTGCCGCACCGTTGTCCAACAGAAGTTTTGCGAGTTCGACCTGCAAAGTGTGGCAAGAAACCAGCAGTGGCGTCATGCCCAGCCGATCGGAAAGGTCTGTTCTAGCCCCGTGCTGAATCAGCAGCTCTGCGATTTTCACGTAGCCTGCGACGCACGCAACTTGTAAGGGTGTCGTCCCACCCGATGTTTGCACATCAACGCCAGCGCCAGCCCGAAGACAGCAGCGGACAACTTCAGCTCGGCCCAGAGCGCAGGCATGATGCAACAGGGACATGCCGTGCCGATCCAAGCCATCCACATCTACGGTGCCAATCAAGAGCTTCAGGACTTCCACATGTCCAAAGGCACAGGAGAGATGTAAGGCTTTGAGGAGGGAAGTGTCCGAATGGAAAGGAGCTTCAGCTGGCCATGGTCGGCGGCCTTGGCCTTTCAGGAAGATCCGGACGATGTCTACATGTCCATTGATGCATGCGATATGCAGCGGTATCTGTCCGGCTGTGGCCTGTTTCATGTCCGCACCGGCCTTCACCAGTATACGCACTATCTCTGTGTGCCCCAGCATACTTGAGACGAAGAGCGGGGTCATGCCATTGGCTGTGTCACGATGTATATCAGCATCTGCTTGAATCAAGAACCGGGCCATTTCCACGTGTCCTAAATCGCAGGTACAGTAGAGAGGTGTTGCTCCGGTTGCACTGGCGTGGTTTACATCAGCTCTGGACCAAACCAACGCACGTGCAACATCCACGTGGCCGTGGTGGCACGCCCAGTGTACTGGCGTTGCACCCCGCTGTGTCTGTTTATGTACATCTGCAGATGCACTCAGCAGCAATTCCACGACTTTCACCTGGCCCGACAGGCACGCACAGTGCAAGGGTGTGGCACCGTCTCGAGATTCCTGCTGCTGAGTATCTGCTCTTGCCTCCAGCAATATGCGCACGATTTTCCGTTGGCCCATATCGCACGCAAAGTGCAAGGCCGAGTCACCCTGGGCAGTAGTAGCAGCCACATTGGCACAGTTCTTGAGGAGCCATCGCACAACTTTCTTGTGACCCTCAGCCGATGCCAAATGCAACGGTGTAATGCCTTGCTCGTCGCTTTTGTTTACATCCGCCCTGGCTTCAAGAAGCAACTTTGCAGACTTCAACTGACCACTTCGAGCAGCGAAACCCAAACAAGTGAGACCCCGCTCAATTGCCAAATCAGGGTGTTGAGGCCTCTGGAGAAAGGCTTCCACAGTAACTGCATCGTCCATGGAAGCTGCGTGCCCGACCTCTTTGTAGATTTTTCGAATTTAGGGTTAGCGTTTAGGGGCTACGGCTAGGGTGAGGGGTTGAGGGTTTAGCTGGGTTCAGGGTTTCGGGATTCGAACCTCTTCCAAGTTCGCCATCTCCGGATCTTCAAAGCTCAGCTTTACGAGCGACAGGGAAACGGGGAGGTCCAAGCGCGTCTCGTCCTGCACAATGGAGCCCTTGTGCAGCACACGAAGGCGAAAGCGCGGACATCCCGTTACCCTCGCCAGGTGCTCTTTCCTGGTGTTGGCTCGGAGGTTTCGGAAATAGTATGGTTAAGGCTTCTTTTTCTGTTGAGCTCCTTTTCTCCAGATTCAGTTGCCCTCCACAGAAACCTTCACTGAGGAACGAGGTTTTGCTGCCTTTCGGAGGGTCGAGGTTCAAATCCTGCCATGGAACGGTGCTGCCCTTTCCCGTAGATGACGCAATGTTTAATACCTCCAGAAATCACGGCCTTCACATCTGCACCCGAAGGTTCATCTCATTTGATTAGACTAAAAAGCATTATTTACTACTATGATTATTGCTAATAATAACTGATACACAATAAGCCAAGCCAAGCAACAGAACTCGTACCGACCTTTGCGCTGACCCAGCAAGAGTGTCGAACTCGTCAACAGAAAGAGCAACGACCTGCAGGGTTTAGGGTATAGGGTTTGAGGTTTAAAGGGTTTTGGGTTTCGGGTTTAGGGCCAAGAGCGATCAAGCCCAGTAAACATAGCAAAGCCAGACGGAGAACAGACCCGGCTTCTGGCGAACGCTAATTGTCTTGAAACCTCTCGCGTCCACCTCTTCTCCCGATGCCATCATTCGGACATGTAGCATTTCCGGGACTTTGCCCATCATCCGCGTGCGGAGCATCCTCTAATAACTTGCGGACAACCCAAAGGCCTCATCGCACAAAAACGACGACTTACGCACCCATCCATTCTGTTGCTCTACTTTGCTTAGGTGAGCACAAATTTCATCAGTAGAGACTATGATTATGGCTCCCTGCACGCCTGAGACCCTTGAAAGCACGGAAGCACTCTGTGCTTCTGTCTCAACAGCCTCACCCCTCCCGTCCCCTTCCCCCGAAACTCGGGAGAAAGTGGCTGCAGCGGCCGCATTTTCTTTAAGGCTGCGGAGGCTGCAACTTGCTGGCCATCGACTCGACGTCGCTAACACACTGAAGCCGATGTAGCCGTGGTTACTAGTAAATCTTAGTGTTGCTGTTCTACTGTGACGGCGGGAAGGTTCAGGTCGGAGGACCCGGCTTCCAGATATGCAACAGAAGGAAAGCACCGAAACGTCGCTGATCAAGACCCCGGCGCTTCGCTCTGGGACATGACTCGTCGATGGTGCGCACGCCTTAGGCAGGGGTCGGAATACTTACGAATGGCATCCCCTTAGAGTGCCCATATATAACTGAGTGACTCTAAGATATCTGACTATTAGTGTTGCTGTTATTCAGAGCCCCTAAACTAGCTTACTGTGCTCAGTTCGCCCCCTTCCATGCAAGAGCTGCCTCTCCTATGCCCGCTTGTGCAGGGAATCATGATCATAAAGGGGCCTTAAAAATTCGCATGGGGTTTCAGGGTAAAAATATCTATAGTTGTATGGGGGAGTATAGTCAACATTGTCTCTATAGTCATTCCGGTCCCTACATTATTGAACGGCTGGTCTGAGCTGGTCAAACAAACTTCTTGCTGCCACCCGCCTAGCTGACCAAGTCACACTGCGGGGACCGAGGCTGGACAGGGGAAACTAGTGGGGAAACGATCAATAAACCCAAAGCTCTATGAGCCCTAATCCATGAACCCGAGAGCGAACACACGCCCCAAACAAAAAAACAACATACTCCGAAAACCACTGCCACCTTTAGGTTTGAGGGAGCGGGATTCGGTCGAACACCTGGCAATAAGGAGACAGACCTTCTGACTCTCGCACGGCTGGTGCCAGCATCGCTAGTGTCCGAGGGGGACATATCAAGCAAAGAGAGACTACTGGTAGCAACCCCTTGTCCCGCTGTGCTCAAGTCTAGCCAGTTTCAGCCGCCCCTGGATCAATGCAGCAACCCTAAATCCTAAAGCTTTAAACTCCTAGCCTTGCCTCGTGCGAGAGTGAGAGCCGAATCCCTAAACTCCTAAACTATAAGATCCCCACATGCGCAGGACAGCCATAGGTGCCCTGAGGAGAAGGCGTCTGAACGCTGATTTTGGCCCAGTCCTCACCGATGGCCTTCAACGCACGGAGCCCTAGGCCTCCCAAGTCCTAGGGTTTCGGGGTGTTTTTCCCTCCCACCTAGCGAGGACGAGCCCGCATTCCAGGGTTTCGGGCTTAGATTTTCGGTTGTAAGTGGGCTTAGGGTTTAAGCGTAGATTTAGGGTTAAAGTGGGTTTAGGGCGCAAGTTTAGATTTAGGGTTTCGATGGGTTTAGGGTTTAGACTTAGGGTTTTACATGGGTTTCGGCTCTCACACACTCGGACAATGGAGGCGAGGCTCGTGGTCTGAAGTGGGCTGTGGTGAAACTATCTGAACACAGAAGCTGGAGACGGCAAACATAGCAACACCCATAGTAAAGCCCTGCTAAGAGAGGCGTCCCTTGTTTTGCCCGCCCGACCTCCTGAGTACATATACAAGATATTACAACATTGCCTAGTTGAGGAGTTTGGGCAAACTCGTAAACATAAATTAGGGGTCAGGAACCAGGGTAAAGGTTATGAATTAGTATACTTAGTATACAAGACCACACAACGATAGAGGCAGGGATGTCTCAAGTTATCAGATGCGATCCTACTTGTACTCACTCTACTCCGGCGAATCTACGCGCCCTGACGACGCTTGGATGACAACATCCTCTAGGGGACATAGACACACATTGGAGTTACATGGGTTTAGGGTTTAGATGTAGGGTTTAGATGGGTTTACTTAGGATTTGGATTTTGGGCTTAGATGGGATTGGGTCGCCACCTAAAGCAGGAGCCTTCTCAATCACCTCCGGCAAAGATGCAAAGTGCACGACGCTGGGGTACCGAAAGTGGTCTGCAAGTTGCAGCCAGTACGACAGCCTTGGAGCGTCGACGGGTCAGTTTTCATTGTCCGATGTCGTCCGCGTCCGGAAGTGCCTTTCAGGTTTATGGGACCCTTGATGCAACCCTATTCATCCCCCATGGAGAGTCCCAGACAGACCTTTACAATCAACACAGGAAGATCCCAGTCTTGGAGAAGACCCCATAGAAGTGGTCACACATCCACCAAAAAAGCATCTGTGGCGCGAACCGGCTGATGGGATCTGCTTTCGGATCGTAGAAGGGTGCATGGGGCCACGAGTCCTGAGAGGCAAGATCTTCTTGGCTGAGCGTTTGGAAGGTTGCGGCCATCGCTCTCGAACATTGCAGCGGAGGTTCTTGGCGCTGCGTCGGTTGGGGTTCGAGTCAGTTTAGTTGACAACGTTTATATTTATATTTTACAGTTCTAGGTTCCATCAGCCGCCCTGAAACCAACCAAACATGCACTGCCTGCGGAGAAACCCGGTGACAGAAACGGACCAGTTACAGGGGTAAGTCTACCCGAGTCTACCCGCGGGACGCCGATGTATAACGGGCTTCTTACATGGGATGTGAATGCCTGGCAAGGTAACACTGGGCACCTGCAATGCCCGGGTAGATACCCCGGCTTCAATCTTGCCAAACTCTTGTTGAGCCATTTTCCCCTCGAGCTTCTACTGATCTACACCAGTGATGCTTTGCAGCTGTAGGCGTGATCGATTTCGCATAGTTCCTTGCATGCCAGTGCAGCCCACTTGCTGCTCACCTGTCACGCGACAGATCGGAGAGCCAAGTGTCGAAACCTCTTCAAACTTCACCGCCGGGGCTGGTCTCAGTTGTCTCCACGACGTACACAACTTCGCACTGGGTGGGGCGATAGACAACTCTTTCGTCGTGCCTGAAATGTGCTCCGCTGTGGCTCTGCACGGACCGGTTGCCCATGTTGTGGATCTTGTGGTAACACAAACTAGGGTCCCCGGCAGAAACAGTGAGACGGTTATCCTCAAACGCCGCACCTGCACGCGAGAACTGGTTGTCGAAGCCGTGCTGGCAGATTGCTGGCACGGCCATACCCTTACAGCGAACTTGGCAGTTCCTCGTAGCACACTCAGCAGCGATCACCGCAAATCCGTCCATGGTCAATGGCCCTCTGGGCACAGGTGAAGGTACTCACACGTGACCCACCCGCACAAGTTGCAGCGCCAATCGCACGTGGGCATCGCCATTTTTTGAAAGTCCAACACCCTCCACCACCTCTCCTTCTAGCACCTCATCGCTTTGGACCAAAGGTCATCCATGGCTCGGGGAACTTGCGCCGCTCTGTGCCTCTGTTCGTCTCACTCTCTGGACGGCAATGCTCAGCCCAACGTGGCTCTGGATCCACCTCCGGTGTCTCCAACATGTAGCCGGGCTTGCACTGGATACGGTGGTAGACAACACGCTCCTCTTGGCCGAAATCTTTCCTGTGACACTGGACGGAGCGCAGGCCCTTCTGCAAAAGGCCCACATGGCTGTAGTTACTACTGCACTCTAGAGCTACCTCATGCTGATCCTCTGTGCCGAGAGCAACCTCACAAATGAGAAGCCTGCGCCCATGGAAAGAGGCCGTGAGAACTTCAGGAATACTTCTCACATCGAAACCACTTTGAATGATGCTTCTTGCCTCGGCATCCGACGTTCCATTGGACAAAGTGACCTTCGGGACATTGACTATGACTATGCCGGTCTCTCCCAGACAATGGCCAGAACCATACCTTCAACTGCAACGACCTCTGGCTCCCTGAGTACATCTGCTGCTGGATCTCCATGTAGCGAGAGCTCAGAAGTCGCGGAGACGCAACCTTGCAAAGGAGAGCCTTCTGGACATCCGTGCAAATGCTTGGCTCTGATCCATCCATCCGAGTCCGTTCCACTGAAGGCTAAACGATTTGGAATATCCCGGGTAACTGTCCAACACCCCCACCACCTCGTGCTTCATCGCGCTGTCACAGATCTCGGGAGCATCGTCACGGGGCAGGGCCCGTGCTGGGGATGGCCCGGGTCATATTGACACACTTCTCGGCAGTGCGGAAAAATTCGGGACCCAGGCCAGCAGTCGCCACGCCTGTGCATCATCCCTCGCTGCACCATGGTCAACAACTGAGAAGGCGAGATTGATACCGCCAGTGCTTTTGGGAGACGGAAGGATCGAGGGAGAGAGATGGTTGTCGGTAGTGTCTGTGAAGGAATGAGTGAGTGCTCACTATGTTCTTGTCGTTGTAATATTTTCCTGTCGATGCAATGAACCCGACGCGGCGCTTTTGGACCTGCCATGGTTCGGGAAAATCAAGGTTCCAAAGGCGACATGCTCAAGCTGGCCAGAAGCGGGGGATTCAGGGTTCAGGGTTTCTCGCTCGATGCCACTCGCTGCCAGAGGCGTGGTTCAGGGTTTCGGCTCGCACACTCGCACAAGGCCGGCACGGCTTCACACAGTATGTCCAACTCATTCTGGGCTTAGGGCTTCGATTCTTAGATCCTCGCACCATGTCTGAGCCGTTCGCGTGCGAGTCCGCATGCGGTGATCTTTCACTGCCGTACCTTCGGGTTCGAGGTTCCAGGCAACCGAGTCCCATGTGTCTGTCGGTGACTGATGTTTTGCTCGACTTTCAAAGCACTGCGGCCAGAGATGGCGAATTCAGGTACATCTGGGGGCTTCCGAAAATAGGGGACGCTAATATAACCCTAAATAGTAGGATCCTTATTATAGGAACTCCAAAACAAGGTACCCTGTCGACCCAAGTGTTAGAAAGGGGAATTGCTCTGAGGCTTACTTCTCTTACTTTCTGAGAGGCGCACTCGATGTGCAGCTGGCCCCACCCACGGTACATGTCATGCAACCTCGGCCGGCACTCCAGCTAAATCCTAAACCCTAAAACTCCTAAACCCCAACGCCCAGCAGACATGTGGGACTTCCGGGTCATCAAAGTAGTCGCTGGAGCCTGCTACCCCCTGCGGTCCTATGTTGCAGAGCCCTTCGAGGCCTTTGCTGCGAGGCTTTCGATAACTCCATTGTTTCCCCAACCCCAAGCCCGATATATACATATATAAATACATCCTAAGCCCCTGAGCCCGAAACCCCTAAATAACCACCATCTCGTGGATCAGATCAACATCTGGTTCAGCACACAAAAAGCAAATAGAGAGAGCGAGGTTGGGGTATTCCTTCCCTGGCTTACGTGAAGTACCCGACTCTGCCTATTGGGATTTCACAGTTTACATCAGGAACGCCAACTAAACACCATTTGTTGCCGTGACGACCCTGATTCCTGTCTGTAGATATTGGCAACTGTTCCAACCCCTATGTTAACCTCAACAGCGCCCCTGCTGAGAGGACTCGGCAGCAAACAGCCTTTTCTCCCCGCGGTCCCGGTTTGCTGCGCCTGCTCTAAGGCTCTCAGGCCATCCAGAATCTGCCCAACCTTGCAGGGCCATTGCAAGAGGTCGATCTGCATAAGTCAAACAATGCAACAACCCAAAAAAGTTGAGAAGGCTTCTGAACAGGAGGACGTCGGCGGAACTTTGTAGCTGGAAGCTGTGTGCACAGATCAATCTATTTGCGGCTTTCGCTGGATTGCGGGTTCAACTCCAGCTGTCATTGCCTAATTGCATAGATTCACTTATCGTCTGCCCGGCAACATCTCCTTCTATCCATGCTAGTGCAAGAGGAAGGGCTAAGCCATGCATGACCCGCAACGCAATAGCTATCCATGACGATCTCGTCCTGACGGTATGGAATGATTAGCTCCGCAAGTCAGCGAAACAAACTCTTCCCTGTTTCGGCAGGCTTGAAGTCTGTATAACTGCAGTTCCATCATCAATCGAGGCACATCCAACGATTGCGGTAAAGGGAAACTTTGTCCTGCCAGGCATGTTGGCGAGACAAAATGAAAACAGCACCAAAGGATTTGTGGCCATGCTGCACGTCCACTCTGCTGGCAGGCATCCCGTGGTGTTTCCAGCAAGCCGCAGCTGTACCTAAACTTCCTGCTGGAAAAGAACCGGCAGGTTGCTCATCGGGGTGAATTTACCAGTTACAGCCCACAAGGCATGTTGGGGACAGCCCAAAGCCAAGCTCAGGTTGTTCATCGAAGTGTGATCTGTGTCGACAAGGCGGGTGCGATAACTGGTTGCTGAACTTATGTCGGACATGTAACGTCAACCCTAAACCCTGTGTGGAAAGGATGTGGCAATCGAGGTCGAACCAAGGTCCCAAGCTTGGAACTGCTAAAGCGACGCGAAACTCTGGACAAGGTCCTGATGTCACCTTGGGTGGTTTCCAGGGCTCTTCCTGCCAACAGTAGTAGTAGTCGTCGTCGT
>CAJNJA010102585.1:29721-46396 GCA_905231915.1 Symbiodinium necroappetens
GGTTCACAGGTTCAGGGTTTAGGGCAAAGTTTAGGGCACAGCTGACAAATTAGAACTTGGCTTTTGACGGCGCCATGGCTGGTGCTTGAGAGAGGATTTCAGCATTGATGCATTTGCGTGGCTCCCAACACCCACAACCTGTGTTGCCCCATACCTAGGACATATAGGGTCCAAAGGTTGACAATGCTTAGCGTTCATGCACGGAGATCCAGCGCCGAGCCTGAGGATGCAGAGTATACAGCTTTAAACCCAACTCCACGCCCCTACCTAGCCGCTGCCTTGGATCCAAAATCGTACGAACGGCCTAGAAACGGTTGAAAAGCTCTCACAACTCGGACTAGCCAGGCGAGGTCTATCAGGTGCGAGTCGGCGTGAAACTATGTGAAGCCTCCCACTACCCGCAGAAACGGTCGGGGTTGCACGTAGCTTGTCACACAAGCCTGCCACCTGTAACGTGCCACATAATTCACCCCATGAATGCTTTCACCTCATTTGGATTGGAGAAAAACGAATCCAGTACAGTGTAGTATAGCATAGACGAACAGAAACATCTCTACATATGTTATACTTACATAGATCATAGTGCCCATTTTAATAAACCCTCAACCCTGTAGTATAAAATAGGCTAAAGCAAGTAAGATTGGGGCAAGTAAGATGAGGAAACCCCCTCAAGTATAAAACAGGCTAAAGCAAGTAATATAGGGGCCTTAACAACACTTATAACAAGAAACCCCTATATAATGTTGGCACCCGAAACGCTATTAAAAGCCCTACATGAGCTGGAATCGAAAGCCATCGGGGGCCTCTTTGCCGGCACGCAGCCCAGAGAGCATGTCGACCCCGGGGTCGAAGCCTTCAGGGCTTTAGGGTCTGGCCATGATAGGGGTTTCGACTCTCACACTCGGACAAGGCAGGCAAGGCTTAGGGTTTTAGGGTTTTAGGGGTCTTTTGGGGTTTTAGGGTTTAGGGGTCTTTTGGGGTTTTAGCGTTTAGGGGTCTTTTTGGCTTTGGACCTCGGGGTTTCTCAAGGCTTTTAGGGTTTTTTGGGGGTTTAGGATAAAATCGACTGTGGGGATGAGAAAACCTATCCTGGCTATATGCGCAGTCAAGGTTGCAGACTAAAGATTGGGCGGCTCGTGGTTGAATAGTGGCTAGTGGGTACATAACTCGATCCATGGGTTTCGGGTTGGAGAGGTATGTAGACAGGCAGTTGCAGGTAGTGTGCATGCGGGGCCTGTTTTAAATTAGGCATCAGGGTCTCGAGATCTCTGAAGCCGTCAGACAGGACAACCCCAAACCCTCAACAGGAGAGGATCCCCACTTCAGCAATTAGGAACGCTCGGGCCGTTGTTTCTTGGGTTTTCGAACACCCTTTCGTACATCCACAATGCCGAAAGAAGCCGCAGTACGTCAGCGTATTTGCGCTTGGGCTGTAGTTCACAATTCCATGCAATGTAACATTTAATACATCTTGAGAAGTAAATAAAGTATTCTACCACAACTATATAACTACTCTTATTTATAAAAGCCCCGTTTGGGGACAGCTTGAGGTTTCTCGAGCTTCCCGGGGGTGGACTTGGAATCTGTAATGCTTTTTCCGAAGCTGCAGTGCAAGTTGGACAACGTGAGTTTACATGTTCATGGCTTTTGGGTTGTTCGTGTATATAGTGTTTAATAAGGATGTAGGGCTGAGGTTTAAGGTTTTGGGTCGATTGAGGGCTTTAGGGTTTTAGTGTTTGGGGATTATGCATTATTGGTTTACGGTTTCTGGGAGGGTTTAAGGCTTTGGGGTTCAACGCTTATGGTCATCTGTCGCCGATAAGCCCCCAAACCAATCAGAACCCACAAAACCCCAACCACCGAATCCAGCTCTTAAATGAAAAAACCCTCAACAACAACCCTTAGGTCCCATTATGGTTCGTGGCTGGTAGACGAACACAACGCCTGCTGAGCGCAACATGGCATAGAAGGCCTCCTGAGTCTGCAAGAGGATTCGGAGGGTTGGGCCTTAGGCTTTGTTTTTTAAAGTGGAGTTGCCCCGTGGGATTTGAGGGGTCCGGGTTTCAGAGTAGTGGTTTAGGGTTTGGTGCTTTACGAATCGAAAATGTCAGGGCTTCAGGCTTTCTGCTTGATTGTAGAAGTCCAGGGTTCTGGTTTGAGGGTTTAGTTTATCAACTCAGAAGGTGTCATGTTGCGAAGAATCCAAGTTCTTCGTAAAATAGGATCAGCATGGATCGCTTGATACCTTGCCCACCGAAGATCGTGTTCCACGGCGAAGTCATTGAATTGACTATAGATACAAGCAAGACTGAGATAAACAAGATGTAAGTATATAGTTCTCTAAGTAAGGGTCCCTTTTCTGGCCCCAAGGATAGTACGGCACCCTCATATAAAAAGGAACCTAAACGGGCCCCTAACCTTATAGAACTACCCGTGTACCAAAACGACAGGACACTGATGGATGCGGTGCCCCAAACTCATCCGACCTGGGGTTTACGCTCTCGCAACTCGAACTCACAGAGTTTAGGGTCTAGGGTTCAGGGGATAGGGTAGAACTGGAGGCAAAGCTAAGTCTCCACGATCTGCGCGAAGTTCTTGGGCAGTTGCCCGGCACCTGCTTGAGACAACTATACTATACTATACTATACTATAATATGATATAACATAATATAATAAGGTCCCCTTCGTCTGCCCCTCTCGTACGGATGCGTTTCCCTTCTGCAGCGTCTGTATCCGTTCAAGTTTGGTTACTCATAGCTGTCATAGCAGCTACTGCAGTGTTCCTGGACATCGCTGGACTGGGCAATAGCAGTCATGGGTCCTTGATCATGGTAGTGATTTCAGTATTCGCTCTGGGGGCTCTTGTGGGCCACCAGTTGCTGACAAATAAACCCCAAAATACGAGTCCTATCTATTAGCTGAGGATCTGAACAAACTGGGACAGTGAATGGACAAGCCTTTCAGATTCTGGTCGCAAGCAACCCCCTAAGCCCAAGCCAAAGCGCAAGCCGTCCAAATTTCTAAAAACCCAAAACCCCTAAGACACATCAAACCCTCCAAGTGTCAGAGTTCTTTCGAAGAGGCGGGGAGCTCATCCGGAAGCCCAAACAAAGTTTTCAGGGTTTAGGTGCCTGAGTTTAAAATCTAATCCAACTTCTGAGTGTGTGAGCACCAGGCCTGGAAGCACACTGCAGGTGAGTGCATTGCTGGTGTGGGTAGAAGCCTGCTCAAACTCTCAAGTTCTTCGTGGGTTCTAGGGCTGTAGGGCTTTCATATCATGAGTCATGAACACTTCAACTGCTCAACATCTGCCTTGCGTGGAGAAGCAAGAAACTCAATTGTTTTTTGTTTTGGGAGTGCTTTCGTGCTTTGCTTGCCGGCAGTAGTGAGGTGTGGCTGGGTTGTGACTGCGACAATGGCCCCTGCCAAGAAGTGGTGCAGAGAACGGGACATGGTCAACGGATGCTTTCCAACTCAGGAGGACCTCTCGACGGGCTGATTGCTCCATGCCCAAGGCCGCGGGTCACAAGCAAACGAAGGTTTCTGCAAGAAGGAAAGCTTGAAAGATCCCACAAAACAAAGAAGGTACCGTTTGTGCCACTGAAGCTTAAACCTCGGCCGAAGTCAAGCTATGTCTAGTACTCGGCTCAAGTTGCCCTCACTATGTATTTATGCGTCGCGGGAAGGCCGGGCACGGCAACGTTCCAAGGTGTTGATATTTCTAGTCACCAAACAAAGATGTATACGCCCGCCAGACTTCCTACGAAACTCTACGCTACCAATCTCCTACAGTGAATCTGACTACCATGAAAGCTGAGTTTACAGCTGCGATGTAAACTGGACCACAGCCGTCGCCTCCAGGCGACGACGACGAGCTTCACAAAGCTCGACCACCACATGCCGTGGCCGAACAGTATGGATGATGTCGTGCACCTGCCGGCACCAAGTGCGTCCATGCATTGGTATTACATATATGTATATGTATGTATGTATATATATATACACATATGTATGTATGTATGTATGTATGTATGTATGTATGTATGTATGTATGTGTATATATATATATATAACATTCAAGGCACAGAGTCCAAGTCGGATGCAGGATTTATATATATATATGTATACATATAATGTGTGTGTGTGTGCGCTTCTATCAAGCCTCACCCTGCTGCTTGGACTTGTTCAGTCACCACGCTGCCTTCCCAGATTAGGATCCGTTCTTGGCGGTCGCTCTCTTGGTTGCGAGAACATGATGCCTAAATAGTTGCCACCGTTCCTACCTCGTAATCCTTGCTTTACGTTCCTACAATTACAAAATACCCCGCAACCGGATGCCAAATATCAAGGCACCTATATATTAACCCTTATGAAACTCTTGTTGGTAGCAACCCTTTAGAGGAACCATTTCAAGAACCCCAATTCAGCCGCTATAGTTGCACGTGAGAAGAGCGCTTTTGGAGCTGTGTGGGAATCTGGAAACTTGCCCAGCCTCTCTTCGGAACTGCAAAACAGCAATGCATTCATTTCGTTGTGTATTCTATACATATAAACAAATAAGTATATCTCTCTCTAGAAGATATCGTATCATGCAAAACTAATAGTTTTAGATCTGCAGATACACCTTCATATAGTAAGTATTTTTATGTGTTAGATAAGTATAGACGTACATATGTATGCGATTCAGACCTAGGTTGTCTTGCTACAAGAATATCCGCCGAGCCTCCTTGGCTGATGCTTCGGAGATGTGAGAGGTGCCGACCAAGAACACCTGAAGAAGAGAACACGTGGGAACCTCACTGCTGAGGGATTGTGAAGACCACTTAAACGACAGCCGCATCCTTGCGCCACAGGAGTGGAGAGCAGGGCTACCTCTGCCCAGATCGCATGTAAAACTGTAGAGTCTCCACTGCCTTTTGATACTATAAGTTAACAGGTTTTACAGCCAACCGGAGTCTGGCAAGGTCGTGATCACTGAAGCATAGTTGAAATCACCGGAGCTACAGCTCCAGTCGTGGCAGCTCCGACTATGCAAGCAACGGGCTGTCATGTTCCAATTTGGTCTGCCGCCGCCTCGCCGGTGTTCAGCGGATGCCGCAGATGCTCGACAGTCTGTGACAGTCCTGTGGATCGCAGCAGGCATTCAGCTTTCCAGTATTTTTAGCTGCCGACATGGACTGCTTGTGCCTACGGGCTAAGCGGAGAAGGTCGAGCGTTGGTTGGCAGCTGCTGTGGACAGCCGAAGCTCGAGGTAAAGTCTAGGAATGACTTCTGGCAGTGTCTTCATGAACTTAATCTTAGCCGCTCATCTGCGCAGGCTGCATGCGTCTCATGGTTTGGTGGCTGCCCGCTGTGTCTGTAGCACCTCCCATGTAATGCCTCAAGTGTACAACAAGTTTACAGCAACCTGTATAACATGTCGGCTATTGCAGGATCAAGTTCCCCCAAGGTTTGCCAACAACAACATGAGCTGCGAGTTATTCGTTACGACCACCAACGTCAATTTAGCGTGATTTACAGCAACTGGGTCGGGATAGCTTGCCCCCATAGAATCCGCATGAAGTCACCCTTCAAGGTTACTCAATCCGACCTGCCAGCCTCGTCGGACATTTCATCTTCAGTCCTCTCTGTAACGGTAAAATGAAAGCAAAATCTCCATGCCTGTCCCCTCCCGCACCACATCCTGGCGACGAGGCAGTAAAACTCCGCGTCACTCGCCGCAGCGCAAGCCGAGCAGAACATAGCTGTCGCATGAGTGAACGCTGAGAAATCGATGCTGGGTCGGCAGGGTTCAGGACTTTACCACTGAGTGGCAATCGAGTGTTCTGTTTAGCAGTGGCTGCTGCCCATCTTGCTGGGTCAACAAGCTGCTAATTAATGAAAACCGCAGCACAATCAGCTGAGAACTGCTTCATTAAACTAGGAACTAGTGCAGAGGAGGGCTGCTCAGCAGGAATTCGATGTTCTAGGAGGCTTAATTATCAAACTTGGCTAACCTGGTCTCCTGTATCGGAGCGGCCGCAAACTTGGGACCTGGACTGTGTGCTTTGTATTCAGCGAGAACGAGAGCAACCACCACGATGGGCATGCTGGATCACAGAATCAGGCAGTGTCTGAGCTCTTGGTATTGCTACTAGTATTCTGCTCATAGCAGAGACGCCAATCGCGGCCAACAGCATCGACAACAAAGCACTCTCGAACTCCATGAGGCTTTTGGTACCGATTGCATCCCAAGGGGGCAGGTCACGAACTTCACTAGACAACGCATTAAACTTGACTTAATCCTGCCCTTAACAAGAGATTGCTACACGACACTCTGAAGATGTCTGAAGACACAGCAAACCACCAGTCGCATCAAAGGGAAGCTTTTGCGGCAAGCTGTTCGCCTCGCTACATCCATACGATGATGTCGGGGAGTAGAACATTTAGAAAGGCTGCGCGGCGCGGCTGCACTGTAAAAAATGCACTTGTTGCGACACTTGTGGTCACGCTTCGGCCTGCTTGATACTCACGCGGATCTTTCACATGGGTCTTCGTGGCAGATGAGGCTGGTAGGAAGTGATGCTGGCAGCCACAAAAGCTTATGCTTCTTAGGTGAACCCACAGAACCGACTAGAAGCAGAATCGCCTTCAAGGAAATTCCGCATGGCCTGCCGGTAGTTCGTCAGCAAACACAATCCCTGAATGATACGCCACGGCGACCCAGGGTCAAGAGCCTCTCGTTGAAAAGCCATCAAGATCTGCTGCAGGGGCTTAGAGATGTCTCGTTGCATGGAGGAAGGCGGGTGCCAATCGCTTCTATTCTCGATTACAGGTCAGGCTGAAGTTACAGATGCAGATCTTGACAGGAAGAAGACGCCGCAAGAGTGCACAACAACCAGAACGAGATGGCCCGTCTGACCGTTAAAGACTACTGACCCTGTAGCCTCTCGAACCCAGTTGTAGGTCGGTTCGAGCCGTACGTCTTGGGGAAACTTTAGACTCCATAAAGCACAAGTCCAAAGATCAGTGATATCTCCAAACCCCAAATCGAAAAGCACAGCCCTTTCTTCCCTACTGTCTTTCTCTGCACGTACGTGCTGTCAGCTTTTGAAGAGAGCTATGGCTATGACACACGAAGGTTCTTAGCCTTATTCCAAGATGGCAAGCAAGCACCGAAAGCATCTCGAGCCTGTTTCAAAAATCCACCCGTCCTGAACCAGGACTGATAATTAAAATCTCACGTCGTTCAGCACTGTGAACGGCTGCACGGCATTGCAGATTAAAAGTCACGTTCGAGCCTCAGATGATGTCATCAGTGGCGTACGAGGTCTGCACAATCCCGTGGGTGCCGTCTGTGCCAGTCAAGGCTGGCAGTGCCACACCAGCTTGCTCAGAAGACGCACCTCGCAGCTTTGGATTCACCCTCAACCCTCAACCTTATGTTTGCTCTTTTTGAGCAGGGGCTGCAGTCTCAACCTCGGAGCTTTGCGAGTTTCGGGGGTGCTCTACTCTCACGTCGGGCTTCGACTTGCAAGAACCCATCCGAAGTGCCTGTTCAAGAACCACTGAGAACGTGACAAGATATGACATGACATGACGCACAGTAGCAGGAGGACAACGTTGCCGGCGGTCGCGGTTGCGATGGTGACAATTGCAATCCATCGTGTTGTTGTTGATGGTGATGATGATAGCAGTAATGATGCCGCTGATGATGGTGATGGTGACAATGATGTTGCTAATGATCGCGTCCATAAATGCGGAAGCTACGCATAAACATGACGGCGACGGCGGCGACGACGACGACCAACAACAACAACAACGACGACGACGACGACAACGACAACGACAACGACAACGACGACGACGACGACGACAACAACAACAACAACAGCAGCAGCAGGCACAACAGCAACAGCAACGACAGCAACGACAGCAAGGACAGCAAGGACAGCAAGGACAGCAAGGACAGCAAGGACAGCAACAACAGCAACAACAGTAACAGCAACCGCAACAGCAAAAACAGCAGCAACAGCAGCAACGGCAGCAACAGCACCACCACCACCACAGCATGGCGCTGGAATCCGGAACGTTCCGCCAAGCCACATCGCCGCCATAGGGATGCCAGTCTTTCTCCCCAGCCTCCCACAAGGACCCAGAGGGCACAGCATGAGATTTTAAATTGGATTCAGAGCACAGCAAGCTCAGGGTTCAAGCGTGCGAAAGCGAGCATCCAATCCGAAGGGTTCTGCTAAATTAGGTCCAGGCTTTGTTGCCACTTTAATCGTCCATGCCAGGCGAGGAATAAAGGTACCAGGTTCAAGTGACAGGCTGAGCTGCAGCGGGTGAGGACTTGGGGCTTACTTAGGGTTTGGAGTTTTTGGTTCGCCACCGGGTCACCGGCTTAGCTAGCTGACGGTGCCACACTGCAGCGTTCCTTACAAGTGGGCCTGGAACAGTCAGATTTAGTAACCCGAGTATAGCGGCCTTAACAAAATGGAATAAGGTTCTTTAATATTCTTAGTATTGTTATTAGTATTATTGTTACTATTATTATGATGATTATTATTTCTTAGTATTATTCTTCTTATTCTGATATTTATTGTTATTATTTATTAAAGCAGCTTAAAGGCTCCAACGGGTTCCTTTCAGGGATGAGGCCAGAAGCTTTGAGTGCCGCTAGAGGTCGTTGGAGCCCCTGTAGGGGCAAGCGTGTTGCGGATCCTCGAAGCTTGCGTTTTTTTTGGCAGTAGTTTCAATTTTTACTGAGTTTAGTATATAGTGAACCCCAGAAAATTGTAGAACATCGATTTAGGATGATTATTGCTGGGCTTCCTTCCCTCTGCTCTACCTTCAGGGCATGAGGATGATGACGTTCCAACCTTCTGGGCTTCTACCGTAAGGCTAAAGCGTTCAACGTAAAGCAGTGTCTTTGCAACCTGTCTTGTTGACCCACAAACACACTCACACACAAACGGCAGTCACACACCAGACCACCATGGAACCCTAAACTTGAAGCCCCAAGCCCACGACAGCGCCACCTCCTGGCTGTCTCCTGGCTTGGGCAGCGCGTCATGGGCCTCCTCATAGCCAGCAATCGTGTAGGGCTTATTTCCCTCCTACACAGCTTGGACGGGCCCGTGTAGGGTTCAGGGTTTAGGGTTCCGGGTTTGGGGTCGGGGCTCGTGGGATGCTAGCTTGAGACCGAGCGAGTCCAGCCGTGTATCGAGATGTTTTGCTGTAGTAAGAATTGGGGTGTTCGGGTTTCGGCTCATACCAACATGAATCCTATGGCCCCTTGCCTCGAGCGAGAAGTTAGTCATATATAAATATGTGTATATATATATAATATATATATATATATGGTGAGGTTGAGGACTCGTAGCATCAACAAGGCTCTCTGCGATGACTCAGCCCCAGCAGGACTTCCGAAACCTGTTGTGTTACCAGTATGTACGTATAGTGTGTAGAGATGTATACACACATGTGCATGTATGTATGTATGTATACATATGTATATGCATATATATATATATATGTATACACGAGTGTATATATATATATATGAGAGAGAGAGAGAGAACAGAACAAAGAGTCAACAGTAATTCCAATAACGTATGTGTATATATATATATTAATATATAGATAAGAGATGTTTGGAATAGATTTAGTGTGTGTGTATGTGTATAAATATATATATATATATATATATAGAGAGAGAGAGAGAGTATTGTATTGTATACTCATTGTTGCTTCACGGTCTCGAAAGAGCGACCGTCTCAAAAGCCCCAACTTCCGTAGCGCTGAATGTCTGCCAGGACGAGACACAAGAACCTCCTGAAGCGCTTGCTTCAGGGAGGCCATCGCCACCGAGGACGGAGCCTGTGCCACGGGAACCCTACCCATAAACCCTACACCCTAAACCCTACCCAAAAATTGTCTGTTTAGGGTTTAGGGTGCACGTCGTTCGTGTCATCTGGCCTCGCCCCGGAGCATGCACCCGGGATACGTGCAATTTGAAAACGCGGTTCAAGAATGGTCACCACTATAACCATATGACCGTCAGCACCTCAGACTCCGAGGCAGGAAAAGATGGGATTCGCCGCCTTTGCGGAGTCTCAAGAACCCGGTCCACACTGAAGAAACCCAGCTGCATGAAAAGAGCACATCGGAAAAGCCCAACAGAAGCTGCTCGCCTCCTTCTCCCAAGCATCCACGGGTGCGTCACTCAGGATGCCCACCTTGAGCACTTTCACATCTGGCATTTTGGTGAGTCTTCGGGGTGCAGGGTCTTAGTCCGGGTGTTGACCCAAGGCAGGCATGGCTTCACAACCCCCGAGCTTCCGGGTTTAAGGGGCTTCAAAGTAAAGTTGCGGGATGCATGCCGGTCCCCCGAATGCTCAAAAGCTGAACAAACCTCCCAAGCCCTCTCCTGCCAAGGAAGAACTCAAGCTACGTCTGCGGCCGGAGGGCTAAATACCAAATATGCGCTCCGCCACCTCGGCTGAGTTTCGGGCCCGGCGGCCCCGAGCTCAGCGCTTTTTGACAGCTGACATGTCTCAGCCCCTGCACGGGCCTTCCGGGACGGCCCTAAAGCCCTATAAACCTAAACCCTGAAGGTCCCAGGCAGGGTGTGGTCTTCAGGAGCAGCCGGGCTTAAGGGCTCCCAACTCGCAGTTCGCAGCGCCACATTTTTTATCCAAAGAGTGCTGGGGTTTAGGGTTTAGGGTTTGTAGGGTTTAGGGTTTAGGGCCGTGTATACAGGGTCGCCTAAGGGGTGGAAAGAAAAGAGCAGGCTCCCGAAGACCTCGAAGGAACTGCGAACTAGCAAGCTTCAGGCCCAAAGTCGCAAAACAAAAACAAAAAAAAAAGCACAAAGACTTCCTGAGACCCTAAACCCTAAACCCTACCCTAAACCCTTTTGCGGCAGGCTTCGCTCGCCCGAAACCCTAAACCCTACAGCCCCCACAAAGACCCAAGGAGTCGAACAAGCGAAGAACTGGCCGCCATGGCACCAAGGGGACCCTTGTTCACGCCGTAGGCCACGGTCACGCCTCAAGCTTAGCTCCACGAAGCACTTATCCATCTCAGTCTGTCAGAAGGGTCCTAAACCCCAAAAAAAACTTAGGGTTTTTTCTAAACCCTAAACCCTAGCCCTAAATTCTGAACCCCCAAACTTAGGGTTTAGGGTTTGAAAGGGTCCACTTTTTGGCTTTGCCCAAGATGTGGCAGGGACCCCGGGGTTTTCCTTAGATGTCCGGCCCTTCGAGGCCCCAAGTCCCCAAAAGCCCGGGTTTGGTTAGGGCCTTAGGGTCTATAGGGTCTAGGGTTTACGCTCTTGCCAGGCGAGGTCTAGGGTTTAGGGGTTTAGGGGTTATGAGGGTTTAGGGCTTTAGGGTTTACGAGGGTTTAGGGTTTAGGGTCTAGGGTTGCAGACGGTTTAGGGTTTAGGGGCCCCCAAGGCCTAAAACCCCAAGACCCCCTCTTTTTACATAGGCTTGCTAAGTGCTCGCCCGGCCACATTGTCCCCAAATCCCCCCTTAAAAACAAAGGCCTAAACCTTGAAGCCTGGACCATCAAACCCTACAGCCCACAGAAACCCTGAGCCATTTAAAAGCACGAAGACCAAGGCTCCCTGAAGCCAAAGCGACAGCGGTCGGTCGCCTGAACTTCGGGTCTCTCAGCAGATGCCATGGTCCCACGCCCGCCGGTTTAGAGTCTGGTTTCGGGTCTCACAGCTCGGCACAGCCGGATTTCAGGTTTCGGACAATTGGTGGTCTTGGGAGGAAAGCAATGAGACCGAATTCAGATACTGCAGTTACCGTAGTAAGGGACAGGCATGCTGCGAAGCCTAATCCGAGTCGATCCGTCTGCCCATGGATTTCAAGCAACAGCCGCACAAAACGTGGGCTCTAGCCTGCAGTTTCAGTTGCACAACCGATCGCTCCAAATCCCAAGCCCCGTGCTGGCCTGGCAGCTCAAACATTTTCCGGAACTTGACGGAGCAAGGGCGACCATTGGCCTGACTGCACTCACGGCAGGCTCCTAGAAAGCTTCGTGGTGTCCGCGATGGGCACTTCTGTTCCGAACCCCGAACGCCTGTAATGCGAAAGCGCTGGACTAGCCGGACGACTTTCAGCATGAGTTTTGAAGTTTTGATGCCAATCCCACCCGGTTTTGCTTCGTCAACCAAACATGGCAGCGATGAGAGAGGCTCGTGCCTGAAAGCAGAGTGCACAAACCCAATCGCCACGCCCACGTACACACAATCAACGAAAACACGGGGTTCAAAGCAAACCCAACCGAGTACGCACGAACAGTCACGAGCAGCTCAAAACTCACATTATCTACTCGGACACCAACCGATAGAATTGCATTGAAAACACGTCCGACCATACGGCAGCAACTCCGAAGTTCACCTTCTACATACCTGGCTGCCCCCTAAACCCCAAACCTGAACCTCCCTAAAAAGCCTTCCCTCTTGCGATTGGCCGAAATGCACAAGCAGCGCGGACTGCCAGCCGCTGCAGCTCTTCTTCCTCACCTGCTGGGCTTACTAAAGCTAGTGCTAAGGCATACAGGCTCACAGACTCATTGCAAAGACCTGTTACCGGGCCTTCAGCGTATCGACCGTACGTAAGGTGATAGCCTCCTGCCGCAGGAGGAGGTGGACGGCAAGAGAACAACAGGTGGCGAGGTTGAATCCATAACTATTCCACGCTCCTTGCGCCAACAACAAAGCAGCGATCCAGTGGCGTGGTCACGAAAACGCTTAACCCCAAACCAAACCCTACTGGCAGGACACGTCATCCTTTCCGTCCAACTTTCTCGCAGGGTGCAGGAGCTTAAAACTTTTGCATTGGGAATGCCCGGAGAAACGCAGCTCAGGATAGACAAAAGTAGCAAGACAGTCAAAAGAGGCGGTTTCAGCGACTGATTTATGATACTCATTCGCTGTTGTTCGTACACTCTTCGTGGATGTGCTTTGCCCTTTTTCGCATCAGGACTTGTGCAATCGCCTGAAGGTCTGAGCATACCCTGAACCCCTAACCTTAAATCCCAAAGCCTCAAGCATACTTCGGGCTCGGTTCCTCGTTCCGATGGCTTGGCCCCAGCAAGGAGGCGCACCTGGGTACATCAAGGATGCCTTGGGCTTTAGAAGGCTGTTTTGCCTGTAAGGTACAGTTCCAATAGACTGTTGGGTTTAGATGGCTTTGGGGTGCAGGGTCGAGGAAACAAGCCCCTCTTCGAAGACAACAGCCAAATGCAGGCAAGCACGTCGGCGGATGCCACTTCTTGGCGCCCTTGGCTTCAAGAGGCAGAAACGCGTCGAACACGATGTGCCATTAAGACTCAGAACGAGACGTAAAAGCCGTCATCGTCATGGACAGTGTCGTCATCATGATGATCAGAAAATATTGTAATATTGACAACGATGAAACCGTGAACCCGCTTTTCACTTCAGGGACAGCAGACTCCGGGGAGCTGGCGAGTTGAGGATTAACCGAGCCTTCGATGCAGCCTTCCAAAGTGGGCAACACTGAAAGACGCCAGTCACCAGGGATGCGTTTTGAATTGTCATGCATCTAGGGATCTACTCATTGACCGCCGGACAGATAATGGGGATGTGTAAGTGTTTCTAGGCCCCGCTTACACATGGCAGGGAGCCTTGCAGCATCCAAGACCACATTCCTCCTGAGCTAGTGTTCCGGGCCCTCACTGCCTTCTCCAAAATTCTTCCGGGTTTAGGGTTTAGGGTTTCTCAACCGAAACTTACTCGGTGTGCTCAAATTGAAACTGCAACCTCGTTGCCGACATGCCCCCATCCTGTCATCGCTTGAGCAGCTGCGTTGACGCCAATCACGGGGCATTCTGGGAGGAATGGGTCGCCTGTGGAGAAGGCATTTACGGATTATACAGATACTTCTATGCAGGCTTTTGATGCTTCGAGATTTTCTCCTTGCTTTCTAGAGATTCTCGAGGGCTTTGACATGACCGAACCCAGACCCCCTGAGCTTTCAAGCTACGAAGTAGACGATAAGCCCTCTGGCAAGTAGAGCAAAACTCAGCGCTTTGTCCCGGTCAAAAATCTTGATACAACAGAAAAATTTTCAATTATCTACCGGACCTTATCTAACTTCAAAGAATCGAAGTCTGAATCCGGGCCAGGGCACAAAGAATGACAGGACTCTTCTGCTGAGCCAGAGCCTTCAAGATCGCTGCATCTAAGTCCTCTTTGCGGCAGAGGTGCTCCTGAAATCTGAGAGGTAGAAAGGGTCAGCTGTTTCAGTTGGCGGCGTGTGGGGTTCTGGTTAAATCTTGACGTCGTAGTGCCGGAACACAGAAGTCGGCCACAGCAAGCATGACTATGACTCCGGACATCTCCGCCTCAAGAGTTCCGCAACCTGATGCCTTGCAGTACCGAAGCTGCCATGACTTGGTATCTGCGAGCCAGACCGCCGACTGAGTTCATAGCATGTTCTAGTATATTGTAGTATACGACAGCTTATTATATCACATTATAATCTATTCTATTATATTATTTTATATTACACTGCATTATATTGCATTATATTATATTGTATTATATGATATATTATCGTATACTGTATATGACAGTTCATTATATGTGCGATTCCAGTGGCCCGGACGGACCAAGCCTTCACCCTGCAAGCTCTGCATCACCAAGTGGCGGTCTGATCAAAGACACCATTGAGCTCCTTAAGGATTTGGGATTAAGGGTTTAGGGGTTTAGGGGTTTAAGGGCTTATAACTTAGGGTTTAGGGGTTTGGGGTTTAGGGGTTTAGGATGGTTTAGGGGCTTAGGGGTTTAAAAGGGGTTTCGGCGCTCACCTTCGGACACGGCAGGCGAGGTAATTGGTGCGTAGTCCGATTAAGGCTATTTCGAGTGCGCCCTTCGAAGAAGAGGCATCTCAAGAAGCCAAGAGACGTAGATCCCTGCTTTGGGCTCGGATAAAAAGCAACAGTGAATGACAATTTGCCCGGGGAGTCTGTTAAGAAGCTGCTTTTGCTGACAGATTGTGTTCTCGTGAGAAGAGACTTTTGAGTTTGACTCCTTCCGTAGAAGACATTTCCAATCGCCTACGTGCCCATGTAAGGAAATCGCCTTGGACCCTGGCACTCTGCACGAAAAGATCCAGGATTCGGCTGATAAGCTCTGAATGTGTGGGGACCAGGGCGAGTTCAATCCTGCGGGTTCTAGTTCCCACTGTCACTTCAGCATCCTTGAACCCGAATTCATTTCCACGACTCCTTCACCCTGTAAGGTACAAACCAACCCCACAGCCCAATCCTGAAACCCCTAATCCGTGTTCACACACTGCAAGCCTAAATGCCAGGTTTAGCTCAAAGACTGCTACTACATAACACTATAGGCACTACGGAAAGTTCCTAGAATTACGTAGAAATTTCCAAGAGCCTGAACCTTACGGGAACTTCTCAAAGAACGAAAAGACCAGGCGCAGCCTGCCACTTCGATGCCTCCTGTGGTCTAGGGTGGAGAATAATATAGGGTTGAGAATACTATAGGACCTTGCACTTAGAACAGAATTTCGCGGTATATTTACTCATTGTCATAAGGAGCCCTAAGAATATTCTATATTAGTTTGGGGCTGAGGGTTTGGAAAGTTTTAGGTGCTGGGTTGGGGAAGTGTGTAGGGCATTAAGACAGACTTCTTGGTTGCCCAAGTTTCGGGCTTTTAGAATTGACGCTTTGGTTTGGGCTTTATCACCCAAGGGCAGTCTTGTTTCTGGAAGCCTAGATCACTTGTGGGAATTAGCATGGGACTGAGGACGGCGTGATTGAGTCTGACGCCTCGCTGCTGGTTTTACACAGGCTTGATTGGACCTCGCCCGGCCAAGTTCTAAACCCTAAACCCTAAACCCTAAACCGTGCAAGAAAGCACTATCTCCAATCGGAGATTCCTTGGTCGTCGTACCATGAACTCTTGGCAGGTCTTAGTCGCAGCCTCAATGCGAAGGCCTATCCGCTCACCTTTCCAAAACCTCGACCCTTCCTCAACTCAAAGCTATGCCCCGCTTCCCTCACCCCTCAATAACACCGACCCAGAACCCCCCACTCTCATAGAAGCGCCTCTTCTTGTATCCAGGAGACAGGAAGGGAAACAGCCGAGGCCTGGCACAAGAAAGGCGTTATGCCAGACTTCAGGGTTTAGGTTTAGGGTTGCTCTTTTGAGGTTGTGTGATATGGAACGGTGAAGATGTGATTGCATGTACACGATAGCAAGGGAGCATTTGAAACCCCAACAAAGAGGTTTTTGTACTCTACTTTACCTGTATATTATAAGAAACGCACACTACGCGCATTGCTCTTCGTTTCTTTTTAAGGCATGGGCCGTACGGTTACGAGCAGCAACACACTGGAAGTTGGAACAAGGACTTAGCTAACCATGAACATGCTCAGGTATGCATGCAAAATAACGTACCATACATTCATACATGAAACCTTGCAGAACATACATAAGAACATACACACATACCTACCTACCTACCCCTACCTCCCTACCTCCCTGCCTCCCTCCCTCCCTACCTCCCTACCTCCCTACCTCCCTACCTCCCTACCTCCCTACCTCCCTACCTCCCTACCTCCCTACCTACCTACCTACCTACCTACCTACCTACCTACCTACCTACCTAAACATACATACGTTCATAC
>CAJNJA010102586.1:0-18630 GCA_905231915.1 Symbiodinium necroappetens
CGTCCGGCCGTCACATATCCTCTCGAGCGGGCCCTCAATCTACGCCTAGGTTTAGGGTTTAGGGTTTGGGGTTTCGGATCCCACCCGAAAAATGATCATGATGATGGTGATGGTGAACATGATGAAGATGATGATGATGCTCATGATGATGATGGTGCTGATGAAGACTATGACTACAAATATATATACATATATATATATATTTATTTATTTATTTATTTCTCAGCGAAGCAGCTTTCCCTGTTTCTTTTAACCCAGACAAGCTGGAAGGTCTCAAGTTGGCAGCACAATAGGTGCTCCCAGAAGACGGCCGAGCAGGCCAAATACCACTGTACAGCCCTCAACCACACCCGTAGGTTGCGCTCCCGTAGGAGGTCAATCACCCGTAGGTGGTCGCACCCGTAGGTGACACTCCCGTAGGAGGTCATGAAGGCCTTCACCCTGGCACTTTCAGCCAAGGGTGGCGGAAGGGGACGAGGAGGTGAACCAAAACTCCTTTTTAGGGAAAAGACGCTGAGAAAGACGCGTGCACTCCCTTGCAAGCAGAGTCGCTCACTAAGGGTATTCTCAGCGAAGCAGCTTTCCCTGTTTCTTTTAACCCAGAGAAGCTGGAAGGTATCAAGTTGGCAGCACAATAGGTGCTCCCAGAAGAGGGCCGAGCAGGTCAAATACCACTCAATCACCCGTAGGTGGTCGCACCCGTAGGTGACACTCCCGTAGGAGGTCATGAAGGCCTTCACCCTGGCACTTTCAGCCAAGGTAACAATTACAAGAAAAGAATAACAGCTGCCAACTTACCAGTCGCCAACTGTCCCAAGACTGCTAGCCTTATGACAACGGATTTAGGTAGAACCTTGGGGCTAGGAGGTGCGTATTTTCCTAATGTGTGTTTTTCGCCTGTCTGCATATTTGTGACAATATTTTTTACAGTGCCAATATTTTCCCAATATTGGCCTGCATATTTTACCAATCTTTGTGGGCTGCCCCAATATTTTCCCGATGTTTTCCCAATAGTTTACCAATATTTCCTGATATTGCTGCCCAAAAGATTGGGAAAATGTGCAGTCTGCATATTTTCCCAATACTTCTCGGCTCGGTCACCACCTGTCTGCATATTTTCCCAATCTCTGGGCCGGCGTATTGGGAAATTATTGGCCCTTGAAAGGCACCCCAAAAAATATTGAGAGAATATGCAGAACCAATATTGGAAACATATTGGTAAAATACGCACACGACCTCTGGAATCGGCCACCCTCTTTCTGCCTAATCCGTGGTCTTAATGCTAGCCCCCTGGCAAAGCCACTCGCCAAAACGAAGCGAGCGAAGTTTGGAGGGCGGTGACGTGGGCGGGCAAAAGCAGCTGAATCATCCACATACACCCTAGCAGTAGTCTGGTCTCGCCAGTGTCCTTGTACGACGGTGCGTCCCAAACCATGGCGTTGGTAAAAGTAGGTAGCTGGTAGCTCCACGCCTGCGAAGGCAGTAGGGAAGGTAGTGTTGGGCCCGAAGTCCCACGCATCTGATTCAGGACGCAAATTCTCTTCGGAAGACAACAGGCGAAGGCTCATAGATCTTTTCACTCAGGCTTGCCCGGTCGCTGGGGCATACCCGGTCCCAAAGGAACTGGAGAACGTGAACCAGGAAGGGTTCATGCAAAGAAAGGGATTGTTGCAGACCCTTCGAGGTTCGAACTAATGATAGCAATGACCACGGTTCCTTGGCCAGGAAAAAGACGGATGTGGGAGTAGCGGAGCGTGAGGAGCTCCATTGTCCTCAGAAAGAAAGAGAAACCGAGGAGCACGAGGTCACGAGGAGTGCCAAGTCAAACCGGTTGACCCGCGCCGCTGCTGCCGCCAAAGCCTTGGCCCCCAACCAGGACAGCGGCGTAGTACGGACCGGCAGGTGTACTCGTTGCCAGTTCCTCAGGTAGAGTTGGTAAGTCTGGAGATGAGGACGGCACCTTGGGTAGAAACGCTTGAGTCCACTGAGAACCCATCCAGCAAAAGAAACACTGTCACCTTCTTGAAATAAATGGTTGATGTACTCAGCCAGGTCGTCATCCAGCTGAAGCATAGTATGCGGAAGTCTGCCCCGTAAGGCGCGCACATATTCAAAGAAAGCCGCCACAGCTTTTTTCGTAAGATCGGCGCGTCCGGTCAGTGATCCCCAGAAAGCGCAGGCGGTCACGCCGGTTCAAATTTCCTTGGCGCGCCATAGGCGTAGTACCATTCACTGATCGCCCTGAGCGGCATGGAGATAATGCCAGAGACCAACCTTACTGCTGTGTTGCGGCGGCAGACTCTGTTGAGTCTCTTTGACGACGAGCAGCCTTATCCAGGGCAAAGAAGGTGACCTGTGTGACGAAAACGAGGAAAAAGCGTCGGCCGCGTTCGTTTGGGTCACGGGCTCGACGACAAAGTTCTGCAGGATAAGTAACGATCTTGCATGACCAAAAGTTAAACCAAAGCTAGCAAAATGCCGGATAGGGACCAGGCCGATGGCCAACCTCCATCATTCTGCGGTTGGAGAAACGCCAGCCACCCCTGACAAGATACGAGTGGTGCAAAAGCCACCCAAGAAGTTGGGCCTCTTTCATGGCGCAGATCGGTTGCGCGAATTCTGTGGGTAGGGATACAGTCCCAGCGACATCCGTACCCACTAGGAACCCACGAGCCGCTTCCCTGAGCTGGCAATGAAACATCCCGTCCATGGAAATAGCCTTGCACCAAATTGGCCAGGCCAAGGACATGTCAGGGACATCTTTCATGAAGGCCCAACAGAATGACCAGGAATACTCATCCCGATTTACAATGGCAAAGGCCGGGATTCGCTTTGGCACTTGCGGGTGGACTTCACCTTCTGGCTTGTGGACGACCGCGAGCCGGGAACTTGAGTTATGGTCCAAGGTCAGCCAACTTTCTCCGTCTCCGCCATGGCAGCAATAGGACAGCGCGGACCACTGCCAGGCTCCTCCATAGAGTGAACTCGCTCCCTGTGGTTCCCATAAGAAAAAGTGACATGGGTCCTTCAGAAGGGCGAGGCTTCGTTCCGGATGGCTGTTCAATTGGTCGGTGTTGGTTCTCCTCGACATCGTGGTGGTTCGCCAGAGGGCAATGGCTTCGTGCTTTGGGTTGTTAGTGTAGCCCGCGGGGAAGCAGAAGTCCCCGGGTTGATGCTGCCAGTTGTTCCAACAATTTCGTACGTCCCAGGAGCCATGGTTGCAGACCATCGAGAATCGAGAAAGTCCCTCCCTCACGGGAAACGCAATTCTCCTCGAAATTGTCTAAATGCCGCTTGGCTTGGTTTCCTTCATCCAAGAAGGGCAAACCTTTGTTACCATCCCCGTGAGGAAAAACCTTAGCGATCTCGCCCGAGATGCGTCCGAATGACGCAATAGACCTTCCCGAGTCCTCCACCAACTCAATGTCCGCTCCGGGACCATTGGTGGTCAGGTGGCCCTTCTATCGAAGGGGATATTCCCCTCATCCACAGCGTCGGACAAAACTCGCCTGGTCTGTCGCCCTGTCGGTCAAGCCCCCGTGTCCAATAAAGAGTTCTGTATGGGGCAGAGGGTTTTGCCTCAAATGATCAAAGGCAATCTCCAAGTCCAGGGCGTGGCAGTCTCTGAGGTCGAAGTCATCCTCCGTGTCGGGCTCAAGCCCAACCAAAAAAATCCTTGTCAGCATCAAAGGCCGGCATGCGGACGGCCGACCGCCCTGAAAGATTGCAGCTTTTCTCGGACAGATTAGCTGTAGCCTTCGACGAGATACCTGTTCGCACTTCCAGTCCAAACAGCCGGCCGTCCTGTGTTCCAGACCTTGGCACCGCTCTGAGCCGGATGCCCGCGAGGGTCTGGCTCACGCGAATATCCAATAGCCTCCTCCATTCAAAGACGAACAGGAAGTTGAAGGGACGCGGGACAGCGAGGACCCCCTCATCATTCCCGTCCGAGATGCTTTCCTGCTTCGGGTGCACCAGCGCTGGGTGGAGGGCTCGGCGCTCGGAGGCAGCTTGTCTGGGTTGTAGTTCTTCCTCCCGAATGTGCCGAGGGCCGACCTTAGGCTAATCATCGCATCCCGGAGGTAATTTCCCAGCGACCCTTCCTTGTATCTCCACGATAGCCGCTTTCGGATACACTTTTTCCAGCTCTTCACGGAGAACCCGGCAAAAAGTCGGTCCAATAGCCACTCGCAACCTTCCCCATAGAGAGCCCTTCGTCTTCACTCCCTCCACGATGTACCATCTCAAAATTACGGTATCCCTTGAGGAACACATAGGATACATCGCCCCCGTGGGGGGAGATACATCGCCCCCGTGGGGGGAGCCTGGCTCATGGGCCGGTCTCGACCCTTCATCATCACTTTCTTCCTGCTACACCATTCCTATATTCAGACAGTAACGCGCCCCGTGGGGGGAGCCTGGCTGGGAGTATATCACCCCCGTGGGGGAAGCCTGGCCCGTGGGCCGAACATGATTTTGGAACCTCCTCATCAGACGGCGGTCATGGCCGGGCGCCTCGATTTTAACCTCAAGCTGGAGAATCACTCGGCCGGGGCAGCCTCTTTCCCCTTCCCCAGCTTCCCCTTCTTGGGGTCCCTTCCTCCCTTTGTGTCCTGTCTCGGGTCGCCCTTGTAGCTGTCCTTGCCGCCCTTGGTGTCGATCTTGCCGAGGCCTTTCTCTGTCTGGAGCTTCTTCATCCACAGTTCGCCGGCCCACTCCTTTGACGCGAGAACAGCCTCGTCCCTTTCCAGGAGGTTCGGCCCCTCGGGCACGAGGCGTCCGTGGTGCTCAGCTCCAGGGCCTTTAACCTCTGGGCTAGGGTGTCCGCTGCCATGTGAGGATGCCCCGCAGCGATCTGCTCAAAAGCGCCAGTGTCTTCATCTCCCTGAGCGTCCTGACCTGGAGCTGCTTCGGCCCTAGCATGGTCAGGACCCAATTCATCGCCACTGGTGGGGTCCGGTTGCCTGGTCCTTTGCTCTGAATCGGCCCCCCCTCCTTTCCGACCATGGCTTGCATTCTCTGAAGCAGCCGTGCCGCCAGTCTGCCTGGACACTTCCGGGCATACTCCTGAAGCTGCAGTTGCAGACTGGTTCCATTCCCAGAGGAAGGGCCGTCCCGAAAAAGCGACTCGTTGTCAGAGGAACCGCTGGGCACTTCCAGCACCATACCGTAGTCAACCTTTGTTCCAGACCCAAAAGGTCCCCTGTCTTTTGCGACCTTGCGCTTCTCCTTCCTCTTTTTCTCCTTCTTCTTCTTAGACTTATTCTCACTCGAGGAGGGACTCGACGAAGACACCCCCGACGAGTCAGAAAGGGACCGATCCTTGGGATCATGGCCCACTTCCTGTCCGAAGCATTGTCCTCCGCCGGAGTCGGGACCTGACCTTGCACGGCCATGGCCGGTGTCAGCGCGCGCTTTCTTTCTTTTCTTCTTCTTTTTGTTCGGGTCAATCAAGTCCTCCCCGTTAGGTGGGACAACTCCTCCACCATGGTGGTCAATTGCTTCCCGTTTCTTGCGCGTCTTCCTCGGCGTACCGAGCTCCCTCTCCAGCTCGGACAGGTTCTTCAAGGCCGGATCCTCGGCGCCTGCCACCGAGAGAACCGCCTCTTCAAACCCTAGGCCTTGGCCCGTGTCGGGGTGTGTCTCGTCCTGGCCCTTAGGCCGCTGTCCACTCATCCTTGCAACCTCCTCATCCACATACTTTTTGCACGGGCTCTTCTTGACCCAATCTATTCGATGGTCGGCGAGGTGACCAAGGGGAACGTTCCTGAACTTGTCTGTATGGAAATCCAGGGCTCGGCTCCGGCGACTCTTCCGACATGATCTTTCTCCACTCTTGCAGAAGTGGACCTCAAACTCCCAGTTCTCATCCTTGCCGGACCCCGAATTAAGCCACCATAGAAGGTGATCGTCTGACACCGCCAGGAAAGTCATCTCGGCCCATTGGCCTTCTGAGGTCCTCGGTTCGATCTTATCCACCCTTCCCAGCACCGTTCCTTGCTTGGTGTGGGAAACGTCCTTCGCGTGGAATTCGAGGTAGTCGCCTACCTCAATAGCGGATGATTTCCACGCCTCCGGGTCCGTGGCCGCTGAAATCCACGGCCCAGGCATGGCTCAAGCTGGAAGGCTTGAGCCAAAACTCCTCTTTAGGGAAAAGACGCTGAGAAAGACGCGTGTCACTCCCGTGCAAGCAGAGTCGCTCACTAAGGGTAATATAGGTGTATACACATATGGTATGGTCATTTGCCGCCCACACTTGCTGGCTTCGCATATTTTCTCATAGAAGAGTTGCGCTTTGGCGAAAAGCCACAGGACATGCGAAACTCTTGCGCAAGTTGGGACAACTGGCAAGGGCGGCCTGAGCAAAAGCGGCATTGAAGCTCTGGCCTCAAGCCTCAACACAATCCTGGACCCTGAGTCAAACCTAAGTCAAGTCAATACTTTAAACTCCGCCACACATCCTTCAAAAACTCTCCCTAACATAAAGCTTTGTTCTGCAGCCTCTTCAACAATGAGCTTAAAACCCGAGCGAAAACGCAGCAAGGCCCAAAGTTTACTTCAGCCTCTATTGCTTCGCGCACCTGCCTGAACAATAATTTTATTTGAGATTGCGCTCTCGCTGTGGTTTCGCGCGTATCCATGCAAAACGCCTCATTCTGAAATCTATAAAAACGCAGAGGCGCGTACAGGCGCCGTCACCCACAACACAAAAGCATGAAGCGTGCTCTTCGAGACCCCACTCTGAAAACCTGCAGCCTGCAGACACCCTGCCCCCAAGACCGGAATCGGGCCTTCAGGCGGTCCCAATAGATTTGAACTTCGAGCCACCTCGAGACCATTTACGGAAGATTGGGCTTCGAGTTTTTGCGGTTTCAGACCTAAGATTCGGGGTGTGGGACTCCGTCCCTCAACCCAGTCGTTCTGATTCGTAGAAGGAAAGGCTTTTCCATGATTCGTCGAGGCAGGCAACTTTCTCGCTACGAAACTCCACAGAGACCGGAGGCCGTTTGGGTTTAAGGTGAGTGAGTGTATGGGGTATGGGATTTAGAGTTTAGGGGGCATAGCGTTAATAGGGGTCCTTTGAGTTTAGGGTAGTTTGGCATGGGACACCTGTGCGGTTCGGCCTATCGCTTCGCCGTAACCCTTCCAAGTGCGTCCCAAGAGCTGCTGCGAGAGGTCAGGCCTGCAAGCGTTCGACTTGAGGGCGCTTCTAGCAGTGCCATGTTCGGAATCTTCATCTTTTTAGCAGCATGCGCGTTGGCAGGTCTTTGGGCAACTGCAACATTCCTTAGCCTAGTAATGAAACATTTCTTTGCCGTCTTTGGCGCTACTGCCGCTACTTCTGTCTAGCCGCGAGCAGCAAACAGCCAGCACTTTGTGCAAAATGTGCTGCCGTTCATCCTGCATGACCCTTCTTACCCCCAGCATCCACATTGCAAATCAAAGTGACCTGAGCATTGCTCTTGCTACCCCCAGCTTTACTCTCATAAGCGTTGCTGCCATCCTCACGTCTACTCTTTGGACTGCATTCCTCTTCGTCTGAAGATGTGAACGATTGCAACTTTCCATTAGCAATTAGCACTCATGTTGCTTTGACGACGACGACGACGACGGCGACGACGACGACGACGGCGGCTCCGACTGCTACACGCCGCTATCAAGCATCATTGCTACTCTCTTTCGGCCGCCCCCTACCTACCCTCGATGCCTCTGCGGTGAGATGGCAGGAAGTCCATTGCCACCATTTTTCAGGTTGTCCTGCATGCACTGCGGGAAGAATGCAAAAATCATCGGCTCTTTGGGGATCACAACCTAGGGAAAAAAAAGTGGCACGCACACGTCTCAACCCTGGACTTGTATGCAAAAAGCAGATGCGTGTTGGAATCTCTGAACTACATGTCCGACCTGTCACAGCGCTAATCGCGCCTGTAGGGAATCCTGAACTTCAGCGCAGCCATCCCGAAGTCAAAGCCGAACTGAGTTGCCTGCCTGCACCGCTTGCCACTGGCTCATCGTGTCGAAGACTGCGGCGTTGGAACCAGTGATGCCATAAATGAACTGGATCGACTCTCTCGCGCCCTGGTTTAGGGTTTGGGGGGCTTCTTGTGGAACTGTGTGTCGAAGCTTCAGCGGTTGGGAACTTCGGGGCGAGGTGTTCGGAGTAGGGTGTAGTCTTTCTAAGTGGCCGGCCGAAGCTACGAATTTGAGTTTCGAGTGGCTTGTTTTCGGCTGTGGGGTCCGAGCCGCAGGATGTTTCACGAGGTTCAACTTGCATGCACTTGTGCTGGCAGCAATTGTTCGTTGATGCTTCCGGAAATAAGGGTCCAGGATCGGGTCTTGGCAAGCCCTACACCCCAATCTGTACCAATCGTCACTGAACAGTTCGTTGTGCAGTCCTTGTGTAACGGGATGGTCACATCTTCAGATTCTCTGCTTGTCTGCTTTCGGATTGCAACTTTTGGGGGCAAAGGCCTCTGCATTGGGGTTGCCTTGGGGATACCGACATTTTGGGACGCCGCATCCTTGAATGCTACAGGAGGTGTTTCTTGGCTCGTCTGGGGTTGGGAATTTAGGGTTTCGAATGCTGGGTCGGAACGGCTTGATGGTGTTTCAGACTTAAGCTTCGAGGGAACAACCTCAGCCAGCTACCACGGTCAGCGGCGCGGACTCATGGATTCTTTGAGAGTGTGCTTCTGAAGATTACTTCGTACTCCCCGGCCCACGGGGACCGGCCAGCTCGCTTCAGCTTCGCCAGAAGTTTCGGAACACCTCCATAGATATGAGTAGCCAGGACTGCTCCTTGAAGAGATAACCGAAGGAGGAGGGTGTTCAAAGGCCTTGCCTCAGGCCAGAGTGAATCCCAACCGGCGATAACGATGAAACCCTCGAAATCCAAGTTTGAATCCAGAGAACCCAAATACTGCGGAGCTTCGATTCGCTTTCAAGATTTACCCCTTTTGCCAATGCGGCCTTCTGGGCCAACAAGATCTGCCGGCTGGCAGCGTCCACTCTCGCCGCCGGCAGCGATGGAAAAGCAGCGGTGGCCTCTTGGCAGTGTCGGCTTAGGGCAAAAGGCGGAGGTGGACTTGTCAGTTATTTGGGTTTGGCTCTGAGGGGTTGGAGTCTGGGATCCGGGCTGGTTGCGGAGTTGCATCTCGGGTCTTTGGAGGCTTTTGGTTTGGCAATTCGACTACAGGCCGGAGGTCTGGAGAGTCTACACCCAAGGCTGCAGGACTCTGAACAAGATCTTGCAATTGACGGAATCTCTCTGCGACATGAGGTCACCGACGCACACCAACGAGTAGCTACAAGCTCCCGACGTGTATCTCTCCTTGAACGATAATCTGCCCAGCTCTTTCAGCTCAAACCGTAGAGTCCAACAGCGTGGCATCAGAAGATGGAGGCACACAGTAGCATCAACCTTTTTCGCGATGCGTGATGGACCCACTAGTTAAACTCTTCCGCACTTGTAGCCCGTTTAAGGTTTAGCTGACCAGCTAGGCTCAAGGAGAACTCAGAACGGCCTGCTTCGGGCTCCAGTCCAACAAGCCCTAAGGCCACACCCAAAGTGCGCAGTCCCACAGGAATGTGAAGATGGTAGTGTTCTTGCAGTACTAGACAGTGCTGATGGTCACCTTGCGCAGCCCAGCGAACTACTGGTTCTGAAGTGGTGAATTATACACCGTACTCCCAAAACACTGCCAGTTCACACCCATCCTCGACGGTCCATAATACTGTCCTCCCACCCAGCCCAAAACTTGTCTCCCCATAGCCTCATCAATGTAGAGGTTCTGAAGCTGGTTCAGGGCCTGCAAGACACTGAGACTCAGGACTTGGGGGGTTGGGTTTTAGAGCTCAGGGTTTGGTTTTCGCATCGGGGTCGTCACCTAGCAGGGGCATGACTTTCGCAACATTTCATGCTTGATTGTGTTTGTAGCTGACGTTGTCGACATGGCCACCCTGCGCACGATTTTTGGACGAAGGATACTCTGGTCTTAAAGCCGATTAAGCCATGGACGGTATGATTGTTGGACTCAAGGCCTCAACACGGATCGCATAGACCATGGACGTGATAATGGTTGGGCCAAGGATGCGCTGGCCACCAAACAAATAGGGCCATGGATGCTCTGGCCTCAAAACGTGATAGGGCTAGAGCTTGGACATTACTTGTATCATGGTCGGGCTATGGATGCTCTGGCAAATGGATGCACCTGAACGTGGATGTTAACACGAATGGGGCATGGATGTTATGGCGGTTGTTGGGGCAGCTCATGGTTCTATCAGTAGCCACCTTTGCATGGGTTTCAGTAACTTCAGCATCTAGGGACAAGGTTTTGGTCATTCGGTAAGTCGTTCACCGACCCGAACAAGCCCCATTGCTCCACCCAACGTCAAGATGCAGCACCTCGATCATGGTCAGACTCGCTGCGGCGACAGCATTGCCGTTGCTCCCCTGGCGCATGCGGTCCACGGTTTCAGACAGCACACCCCAAGCCCTGAAATCCCCGTATGCAAGTACCACGGCAAAAGATTTAGCATTTCGTCGATGAAAATACCAAGGACTTCGACATTGATCGGTATAGATTGTGTTCGAAGCTGTGTCGGCCTCTCCCGACAAGCCGACAAATGCCCCAGCCCTGCACTCGGAGCTTCTTCTCCATTCTCTCTGACCACAACCCCCAAACACCGAACGATCAGGAATGGCAACCCCGAAGAATCTTGGGCTGAAGCTCCAGAGCTCATGTGTTCAAACCGAGACAGCGCCAGAACGCTTCGCCAAGAGCCTGACATGCCCTCTGCCAACAGCCCTGGTTGACCCAAATCAGTTTATGGGACCCAGGCCTAAGCCAGAGAACCGAGAACCGCGAGAGACCTGAAACCCCTGACCAATCCTCCAGGGACTCGGCGAACGCGCTTACAGGTGGCTCTACCCTGGCAAGGACCTTAGGCAGGCGTGGCGGTTGGACCGCAACAGGGCAAGTTTGATGGATTGAGGCTTTACGGGGTAAAGATCAAGCTGTGCCTTGTGGATTCCTGGTTGGATTGCTGAAGGCACTGGCGCTGCAGAACACAAGGCAACTACGTGTAGGGCAGCTTGCGCACAAGTCAACATGTTTAGGACGGAGCTCTATTGTTCAATGGTGTAGGCGTTGGATGATTATCGGAACTCGTGCGCCTCTTGCTAATCGACTTTGCTCCGGGTATGATCAGTATTGGCTTACTAGCATTGATCTTGCTGCCAGTATACCCAGTTCGACGAGCTACAGTCATGCGTGCCTGCGACGACGACGACGACGACGAGGACGAGGAGCAGCGAGTGTTCAGCAAGGGTGCTGCTCGTGCTGCTGTTCATAAAACTTTTGCCGACACGTGCTTGTTGTTGCCGAACCAAACGTCTGCTCGAGTTCTGAGAATATCACCACATGTGTGATATAGCGACAACTTGCTACGCTTTCTGTGACTCACGGTGCGTCTGCAACAACATGTGACTGTTGCTTACAACTGTTGAAGTCTTGTTTCTACCAATGCTACTGCTCGCTCCCGTGAAGCTGCTGGTTCAGAGCGCAATTGTCTCCTCATGACATCATTTCGTTTGAATTTACTATATTACATATGATATCATATATTCGCTTATTCACTTGCTTGGCTGGCCCTCCAATGGCTGATCGATCATCGTGCTGGTCTGTTCCTCCGTTCGCTTGACTGCTGATTTGTTCATTTCCTGCCATGGGTTCGGAACTTGTGAGCTAAATTGCGACGCATGTGCATCGTTGCTTCCTTGTCCAGCTGCACAGTTTCCAGCTACAGATATGGCACGTTGCGGTACAATTATGCTCATGGAACAAGATGATACCCGGAGATGCGCATGTGTGTATATGTAGTATATGCATAAATGTATTCATGAACGACAACCCTAACCCATAAGACTTAAAAGCCAAAACCGCGCAGCAATGACAGGCAGACAAAGACTCCGGCCAGTCGGTAAAACTCAGTTCAAGATGGTGCATGTTCAACATGTTCCCCCTTCGTGGCTGGAAGTTGAAGTTGCATCTCATGGCAAATGGCAAAACCTACCATGAAATCCACCCTCGATTCAACAACCCGAACTCCTGACGATTCCTGAACCCTGGCGATGCGTCGGGCCTCATCTAGAATCCTTTGTGACGTTGGCGGCCGCAGCGTCTCCGATCCGTAGGCCAAGCTGCGCATTTGTTCTTCCACCTTACGAGGGTCTTGGGATGTCGTGGGGTTGGGTTAGGGCGGTTAGGCGTTGGGAGGTCCTGATTCTTGAGGTAAGGCCTGCAGCCTCTAACAGAGTCTCGTCATGCGTGCTTGATTCCACGGGTCGATTAGACTTTGGGCAACAGGCATGTGAACCTCGGGGTCTGTCATCAACTAGGTTGAGTTTGTGCAGTTGCCCGTGTTAGGTTGAGTTTGTGCAGTAGTCTGTGTGTGTAGGGGCTGCTCTTGCTCAATTTCTTTTCTCGAAATTTGTTCTCATGCATGCACGGCTGCCATGATCTGAGTTGCAATTCTACTTTCGGCGTCATCTGATCGCGCGTCGCAATTATCCTTGCTGAGCATACCTGTGTGTATGCGTCTGTTTCGGTCTCTCTGTCTGTGTGCGCGCGCAGGCGGGAAACCGGACAGGCGGGCGAGCTTGCTCGCTTGCTTGCTTCCGCCGGCCTGCCTGCCTGCCTACTTGCTTGCTCTGTTGGCTGGTTTTTGCTTGATTGCCTGCTTGACCGTGGTTGCGAGAGTTTGGTGGCTTTATCAAAGATGAGGGCTCGCGATGCCAGAAAGCAAAACAAGGGATCCAAGCACACCCAGAACCAGCGCCTGGAACCGTTCAGGTTGAAACTCAGCAAAACTCGAACACAGCACGAGTGGAATAAGAGTGTCGGTTCAGGACGCCTCATTGATTATTCTGAGCCCCCAAACAAACAATACCAAATTTTCCTGCGGACTTTCAGGAGGAGGTGCCATGTTCTTCGCGGTGGTCACAAGTGCAGCCTCCGTGGGCCCGCCTGGAAATCTGACATCTCGTTTGTAGTTTTGGACTCCAAGTCCAAAACTAAGAACAACCCCAACTTACCTGTTCTGCAAGACTCCAAACCCTCATCGAGATAGACAAGTTGGTTACACGTGTGAATTCTGGTCCTCCGAGGTGCACAGGTCACAGTACACTGCTTGATGACTTCTCACCTCCAGCAGCAAGTACACGGTGGGGGCAATCGTCCTTTCCCTAGGCTCAAGGCTGGCATACCTCTGAACGTCCCAAGTTCGTTAAGCAGCTTAGACTCCAAACCCTAGATCTTGAATGCGACCCGAAACTGCAAACTGCAATCTCTAAACACCTGCTCGCCGCTGAAGTCGCGAACTGTGAAACGAGCCTGCTGAGGATGCCGTCAAGTAGACGGTGGTAGACTCCTGCACAGGAAGACACAGACCCAGTGTTACAAACGAGTTCACCAATAGCATCATCATCATCATCATACAAAAATTATCATATTTCATTGTAGTCGCCGTTGTCACCTTCGTCATCACGAACATGAGCACCATGATCATGATTGAAAGCGAAACACCGAACAAAATTCGATTTGTTGGGGAGTGGTAGTCGTCGTCATCGTCCTGGTCGTCGCTTCGGGCAGTGGTAGCGGCAGTGGTAGTGGTAGTGGTAGTGGTAGTGGTAGTGGTAGTGGTAGTGGTAGTGTATTGTTCGTGGTATTGGTCGTGGTCGTGGTCCTGGTAGTGGTGGTAGTGGTCGGCACTGGTAGTAGCAGTAGTAGTGTAGTGGTAGTGGTAGTAATAGTAGTAGTAGCAGTAGTAGTAGTAGTAGTAGTAGTAGCAGTAGCAGTAGTAGTAATAGTAGCAGTAGTAACAGTAGTAACAGTAATAGGCCACTGCCACCACCACCACTACTAGTATTACTACTGTTCCTCCTCCTCCTCCGCCTCCTACTACTACTACTACTTCCTTCCTTCCCCTCGCGACAGAAATCCGATGATCTGCCCAGCGTGCCAGTGAGCAAGCCTGTAAGCCCGGCCTCCCGTGGGTGGCGTTGTCTAAGACAACCTCTTGAAGAGCATGTACAATAGCACCGCTCCGAAGAGCCAAGCATGCTGATGGCCCGAACCGCAGTCCTGCAGCCTCTGTACTAGCATACCGAAATACAACAAAAGAAATCACCTCGAGCATCCTCGATCTGAATGCAGCAATCCTTTGACCAATCGGTCTAGGATGCAGCCTGTACGAAATCATGCCATGCAAATTGCCAGGGAAGGTCACATAAACTGTGCACCGACGGACCTGAACACTCACTGCTGAGCACTGCTGACTTACAATGCCGGTGAGAGAGCACAGGATGCTGAAGCAGTTGTCGCCTGCTTCCAAGGAGAAGTCGCATGACCTAAGTGAGGCGAACAATCCCGTCTACAACAGCACGAGGCTCCTCATCAGTCATCAGGCGTAGCAAAGCACGGACCAAATTTTCCAAGATCACATAGCGCATCAGGAGAGTGCCGTGAAACCAACCCGGAATCCCATGCTTCGCAGCTGAACCAGATCATGCTCCTGTAACTTATGAGCCTGCCCAATGTGAAAAGCCACCAAGATCAGGCGAGTGTTCGTCCATGGAAGCGTGGCATGCAGACTCGTCGGAGGGAAAACCACTGGAAACTGCATGTCAAGGATGTGTCCTGCGGGCCCAGCCTGACTGAGCTGAGTACGACCTTCTGAGTGCTCCACAAACAGCTCGCCACCTTGGAAGCGAGAGAGAGGCAGAGCTAAGTTCACGGAGTCATGGTGGTTGTACTTGTCCTTGTGCGCGGCCGCCGCGACATTCAAGGATAGAGTGCATGAGCTGAACTGAAGACCAACGTCCCATGTGCGTACGATTCCCGCAAGGGCCCGTGTGACCCAGGGAAAAGCACGCGCGTGTCTGGTGGTACCTGCATGTGGGCCCCGGTTCCAAGCACCTGTGGTGAATCGGCGAGGGGGCGGATGAAGGTTGCCATGAGCCTGACGCCAACGAAGATTGCTGTCACAAGGCAAAAGCTGCACAAGACGCTCCACTTGCTCCCACCGCGCTTGGCCATGCGCGAAGAAAGCAAAAGCCAGTGCTTCCGGACGAGGGTGCTCGGGCTCAGGTAGAGCAGCTAAGTCAACACCCCTAATCAAGTAAATTCCCTGCTCAAAGAATCTGTACGTCAAGTCATTCATTCTACTATTTCTACTACTACTACTACTACTACTACTACTGCTACTACTACTACTTCTACTCCTACTCCCACTCCTACTCCTACTCCCACTCCTACTCCTATTCCTACTCCTACTATTACTACTACTACTACTACTACCACCACCACTACCAAACACAAATACCTGCCACTACTACGTGGTACTACCTGCTGCTAACGACTACACCCACTACTGCCCAATACTAGCTGCTACTTATCACAGCTACAAAGCTGCTGACTGCTAGCTAGTTCTGCTGCCACTTCTCCTACTGCTGCAGCAGCAGCTGCTGCTGCTGCTGCGTCTGCTGCTGCTGCTGCTGCTGCTGCTGCTACTTGACGATCACCATAATCAGAACGGTGATGAACAATGCAGTTTACACTCGTGGAACTAAAGGCTCATACTGATTCATACTCACACTACTAGAAGCACTCTGTAGTGACTAGTGCTCGAACTGGTGCTAATACTAATATCGCTGCTACACCTACACCTTCGACTAAACCACGACGACGGCGAGACAACTACGACTACTACTAGTGCGATGACTGCCATGACCCCCAAACCGATGGATTCTGGCGTTGTCGGGTAGTTTGTCGGATGCGGAGTCTGGAAGTTTCAGGCTCTGGGGCTGGAGTTTAGCGGTTCTGGCAGTTTTGGTTATAGTTTCGTAACGCAAGTTCTTGAATGCCCTTCCACCCGTCCTGGGTCTCTCAAGTCTACACATGTCTACACTTCCAACCAATCATTCCGAAACGGTTACTCTGAGGAGTGATGGATTCAAGGTTGTGGGGATCTAAGAATCAGAAGCAAACTTCTTGGCATGTGGATTGGGTTTTAGGAGAAAGCCTTCTCGGCACATGCATTTAATGTTGTGCCGCAGGTGATCTGCGCGGTTGCCCTCGCGATGCAGCTAAGTGGCACATCATTGACACCTGCGAGCGGTTGGCTTGCAGCCTGAGCCAGGCCCCTCTGGTTGCTTAGTCAGACCACATGGACAAATAGATGGATCAGCTGGGGGATTGATTGTAATTAACGAGCTTTCGACAAGTTGTTTCGCAGACGCAAGTCAGCATCAGTATAGCTTCGCCGACAAAGACTGCAAACTTCACACCATGGATCCTGAACAGGTCTCGTTCATGGCGGTGACACCGAGCATATGCAACCACCGAGCCATCGTACAGTAGAAATTGCTCATTGTCTTGACCTATTGCATCAGAGTCCCAAGCCGGAGACAGCCGGGAACCCTTAGGCCGAACACCTAAGGAGCCCAGCTTTAGTTTTTTGGTTTGGTTCCTCGCATGTCCCTAAGCCTTAGAGCCTTAAACCCTTGTGTTTCTACGTGACGAACAGGAACCTGCCCAGATCCTGAGGCCCTGAGGAGCAGGCATTGAAGCTGATGTGGCCTTGCTCCCTTTGGATGTCCTAGGGTTCTTGGCGGACGTTGGGTTGCGGGTTGTGTTTGTGAGTCTTTGCGCTGATGAAAACCTACACGTACCCGCATCGTAATATATCGTACTTGTAATGTTGCTATACTGCTATACTCTGCTTCTGGTTGATGGCGCGGGGCTAAGCCAAGAACCCCAAGCGGTCTTTGCTTAACATCCTGCCGTGCCGTACTCGGATTTGGCACGGGGGCCAAACTAAGGAACCTCAATAAGAGTTCAATCTGATTTGCCATATTGATGATTTGGCTTGATCCGAGACCAGCGACATCATATGTGTCAATGTGAAGAAATGTAACAGACAGCCGTTCATTACTCGCATCCTCAAAACGAGACCCAAATGACCAAGCGTGCGCGCTAACATTCCTGAGGCGCCATGAAACACTCACCAAAGCCTTAATACACTCCAACTGGGCATGGTGATTCAACTTGGAATGAGTGCCCGAGTGCCAGGCTCGTCTGCCCAGTCCGGCACGATGTGAGTATTTTGTTCGGTTCATGTCAGGGGGACCTGCACTTGTTCTAGTGACTTGACATGGCGACTGGAATCCACAAACACAGTCTTAAATCATCAGTAACGGCGAAGCCGTCAACAGTGTTCCGAATCCACAATTCTGTTGCCACATGCTAGTATGTGTTGTGTGAAAAACGACAGTGCATTTGAGTTCGAGATGTCACTTGCTCATCTAGAGACTTTCGGCTTGAAGGCCAAGGACTCTGCACAGCTTGACGTTCAATCCGAGCGGCTTCGATTTCTGCTCGATGGACTTTCGCTCAGTGGCTGTAAGCAGGTGGTCTATCCTTGCCATTCAATTAAAGGGCTGAAACCTTAAGACCTAAACCCTGCTTCAGCCTCCGCGGGGCCTGGAGGGCTTTGTTTGTGGTGGGCCTCGGTTTGGAAGCAACATCGGGTTCTTGCCGGCCCTGACCTGGCAACCTGTTCTAAGCATTCAGCCTGATTAAGGGCGTAGAGCCCAGCATGGATGTGTACCACATCCTTGGAAGGAGCTGTGGCTCTGGATATAGTTTTTACACGCCAGATCTCTCACGAAGCCAGCCGTTCAGGGTTCACGGGGCACTGTTGAAGGTACTTGCAGCAAGGATCGGCTTTTGGGCCATGCTGCCATACTTAATTGGCTCCCTTGATGCCCACTACGATTCCCCCAGCGCAGCCTGCGGAGCTCCCTAAAGCGAGACCCGAATCAACACCCTTGAAGCAACTGACCCCTGGACCTGAACCTATGAACAACACAGCAACCTCCCGACATTTAATTCCCCAATCGAACCATGGAATCCTGTAGCCCCAAACGGTTTGTGAAGGCATTGGGGTTCTTTCGGGGCTCATGAGGTCAATTCAAAATGTGCCGAAGCAACCCGTCATCCCGGCCCCGCCGATGCCAAAATGTGAGACGACCGGCTCACCATCTGCAGATGACGATGAGCCCAAGCTGCCACGATTCTTGCCCAAATCAACCTGTCGCAGTAGCTTCGGGAAAATAAGTTCGAAGGGTGACAGTGTGAACCATGAACCGACACCCATGTGTGCCACATCCACTGAAATCGCGAATCATGTCGTTATTGCTATTGTTGCTACTTGCATCTGCTACGACTACTACTTCTACGACTTCTGCCACTACGACGACTGACGACTGCGACCACGACCACATTTACGACCGCGCAGCTGCAACTGCTATTGCTACGACGACGACGACGACGACTACTACTACTACTACTACTACACTACTACTACAACACCACTACTACTACTACTACTACTACTACTGATACTACTACTACTACTACTACTACTACTGCTCTACTGCTTACTACTACTTACTACTACTTACTACTACTTACTACTACTTACTACTACTTACTACTGCTTACTACTACTTACTACTACTTACTACTACTTGCTACTACTTGCTGCTACTACTACTACTACTACTAC
>CAJNJA010102608.1:0-18629 GCA_905231915.1 Symbiodinium necroappetens
GATGATTTCGGGAGGATTCGCCCCAACGCGTTTGTATTATTGCGGGGGGTGGTTAATAAGCGATTAGCCATGAGCAGGGTTATGGGCAGATTTCATTCGGGCATATCTCACAGTCGTTTACGTGTAGCCCTGCCTTTAGGAGTTTGTAGCCCAGAGCGTCCATGCACACTCCCATTAAGAAACTCGGCATCAGAAGACCATCCTGATGGCGGTTTCGGGGGGCCCTAAACCTTAAGCCCTAAATCCTAAGCCCTAAACCCTAAGCCCTAAACCCTAAACCCCAAACCCTAAGCCCTAAACCCTAAACTATATATATATATATGTATATGTATATATATATATGTGTGTATATATATATAGGTTCTCTTGGAGGTGTATACTTGGGACCCGATGCTCGGCAGTCCCTCCCGTGTGTCCCCCGGTTACCGGTTCGGGGTTTAGGGTTTAGGGTTCGAGGGTTTGAGTGTTTAAGGGTTTAGGGTTCGAGGGTTTAAGGGTTTAGGGTTTAGGGTTCGAGGGTTTAAGGGTTTAGGGTTCGAGGGTTTGAGGGTTTAAGGGTTTAGGGTTCGAGGGTTTGAGGGTTTAAGGGTTTAGGGTTCGAGGGTTTGAGGGTTCGAGGGTTTGGGGTTTCGGGTTCAGGCGCTCACATCATCAACCCTACACGGGAAACCCTCAACCATAGCATGTCCTGTGGAACGAACGATAGCTCTGCTCAGCTTTTTTGGTTCGAGAGCCTCTGCTCCTTTGTTTTTTTTTAAGTCGGTCCTAAACCCTCTACCCAAAACCCTAAACCCTAAACCGTTCCGGTTGAATCTTTCGGAGTTGAGAGGGCTTCTCTGCTAGGCCTCGCAGCTCATGAAGAAGTTGCCACAGAGCCTCCACTCCGAGATCGCCATTATCGAGCCTTCGGAGAAGCACCTGGCCCTCAGAAGGGAGAGTTATGAGGGTCTGGGGGCAGTGGACCTCCATGGGCCAGTTTGGAAAGTTTAGGGTTTGGGGGTTTAGGGTTTAGGGTTTAGGGTTTTGGAAAGTTGGGGTTCAGGGTGCGCAGAATGTCCCCTGCAAATGCGGTTGGTTTTGTTCATCTTGTTTCTAATTACACAGCGGCAAAGCTATGAGCCGTAACCCCCGAAACACCTAACCCCTTAAGACCCAAACCCAAAACCCCAAAGCCCTAAGCCCAGGTTCAAAAGCCAAAGTTTAGAGCCCAAGTCCTGGACCCCACCATGCAAAATTCCTTTCACCCAGAGCCTTCCAAACTCGAAGCCCCAACTTTCTGGAAGCAGGGTTTAGGGTTTAGATTTTGGGGCTTAGAGGCCCTTGCACAACTGACAAACTGGCAAGCAAAAGCCATCAACAAACTCTTAAGCCCTAGCAGAGGTTCTGAAGATAAGTCGGAAGAACTCCCGTGAATTCAAAGTAAGGCATTGTGGATGAACGTAAGCCGCGTGAATTCCCTTGGGCACGTGGTGGGGCTGTGATCAGAAATCATATTCTCAAGGTTCCAGGCTAAAGCATTAAGGGTTTCTGGGTTCTTGTTAGAGGGTTTAGTTTAAGTTACCATAATAAGGAAATCCTACGGTCCCTATCATGGTAACTTAAACATATGGTGACTGAAAGAAAATCCCTTAACAAGAACCCGGTTTGGGGTTTCGTTGTGTTAGGCTCCAGCAACTTCGGGGCTCGTGGAGCTTGCAAGGCACTTCTATCAGCCGTACTGGACGATGGTCGGAGGAGCCTCGCCCCCTACTATTGAAGCCGAAATAATTATCAATATGATTCCTTCGGGTTCCTTTTTATATGTATTATATACATGTGTGCATATATATATATATGTATATATATATACACATATGATATAAACCAGCCCAAAACCCTATTCTAATTATTAAGGCCCCTGCATTCTAAACCCGATAGGCCGTACGTCCAACACCTCAAGGAATTCGGGGTTCAGGATAAGACCCTTTAAACCCTAAACCCTGCTTAAACCCTAAATCCTAAACTGCAAGCCCTAAACCCTAAACCCTATAAACCCCCCTAAACCCTAAACCCCCCCTAAACCCTGAATCCTAAACTGCAAGCCCTAAACCCTAAACCCTAAACCGAACCCTAAGCTGCAAAGGCATCGACTTTTGCGGCTACTCTTACAGGCGGATTTACGATACGAATCCTAAATCCTACTAGCAGCCCTTCAGCATTGAGCCTTTGGGGACTCTTCGGCACCTGAGACCCAGGTAGGGTTTGGGGTTTAGGGTCTAGGTGTCAAACCCGGAAGAATTCACAACCTCATCAGCGCTACATCCGAAATCATGCCCCTGCACATCTTCTAGGATAAGCGAGCCACTACACCCACAAGGGTTTCGGGGTGTAGGGTCTAGTCATGAGCCCTGAATACCCGCACAAACAACGTCTCACAAATGTAGCCGCCACATCATGCCCCAGCGTTTCCTATTGTTGATGATATAAATCCGGCATTACCCTAAGGACACTAAACTATGGGAACTATGGTATATTCCTTATTATGGGTAATGCAGGATTTTTAAATCATGCAGTTTCTTCGTAGCAAAAACAACCTCGAAGCCCTGGTCTAAGAAGTTGTTCACCTAAAGCATATAATAAGCAGTAATAGACCCCGGAACCTCGTCTGCTAATGAAGCCGTCCAAACACCCCGCCGGAGCAAGAGAAGAACGCCCGCCACTTCTTCGACGACGCCCACTACGCACTTGCTGAGACCGTCTACTGTGTGAACCCTGCCCTAAGCCTTGACAGTGAGTCCAGAACCCCAAAACCCTAAACCCCCCTCAACCCTAACCCGTAAACCCTCAAGCCTAATGAACCTAAACCCTATAAACCCTAAACCCCAAACCCTAAACCCCGAACCCAAAACCCCAAACCCTAAACCCCCTAAACCCCAAACCCCAATCCGAAAACTTAAATCCCCGAACCCTACTCCTAAGCCCTAAACACCCAAACCCTAAACCCTAAACCCTAAACCACTGAACCCTAAACCCTAAAGCCCTAAACCCAAACCCCCAATCCCTAAACCCCCAAACCCGAAAGCTCGGAGGATTGGGCCTGGACAAAGAGAATTCGGTGCTTCCCATGAGCAAGGACGGGAGAGAAGTCGGGAATCCAGCCTCGGGGGTCCCTTCAAAGATCTGTGTTTGATAATATAAATCCTGCATTACCCATACTAAGGAATATACCATAATTCCCATAGTTTAGGGTCCTTAAAGTAATGCAGGATTTCTATCATGAACAGTATGTTTAGGGTGTAGGAGTCTAGGGTTTAGGGTAGTTGGGGTTTAGGGTGTAGGAGTTTAGGGGTGTAGGGGTTTAGGGTTTAGGGGTTTAGGATTTAGGGGTTTAGGGCATTTGGGGTTTAGGGTGTAGGGGTTTAGGGTATTTGGGGGTTTAGGGTTTAGAGGTTTAGGGTGTAGGATTCAGCGTGTAGCTAGGGATCTATAAGGGCGCTAAAACGGATCTCCTAAATGAAGGCGTAAAACCCTCAGACATACTATACCGTCTGTAGGTTTAGGGTTTTGGCTATTTAGGGTTTAGGGTTTCAAAGCCTAAACCCCGCACCACATGGGGAGTTCTCTAAATTAGGGTCCCTTTTTAGGTCCCCACTATAGTGCGGCACCCTTATGAAAAGAGCCCTAAAAACGGAGCACGCGAATGTAGAGAACTGCCCTTATTAGTACCCTTATAGAAACCCTGATAGATCCCTAAAAAAAGGAACCCTAAAAAGGACCCTACAAGGGACCCAGCCCTAAACCCTAAACCCTAAATCCCTTTAAGGAACCTGAAAAAGGACCCTAAAAGGGACCCTAATTTAGATAACTACCCTAAGCCCTAAACCTTAAACCCTAAATCCTATACCCTAAATCCCTTTAAGCAACCCTAAAACGGACCCTAAAAGGGACCCTGATTACACACCCCTTGGGGGCTCTCGGGGGAGGTCATTCCTGCGGGCGTCTCCTGGGCATCTGGGCTCTGCAGTACGATGCCTTTGGTTTGGGGCTTGGGGTTTTAGGGTTTAGGGTGTAGGGTTTAGGGTTCAGGGTTTAGGGTTTAGGCTTCAGGTTTAGGAATTGGGGTTTTGGAATTTTTTCGGGTTGTTGCAGTTGGTTTGGGGTTTCGCATGGGGTTCAGGCTTAGGAGTTGGGTTTTGGACTTTTGGACCCTAAGCCCAGGTAAAGGAGGGCTGCGCGACCTTCGAGCCGGACAGCAACAGCATCTCCTTGAAAGGTGCCTTGGAGTGTTAGGGGTTCGGAGTTTAGGGAGCTCGGGGGTTAGGGTTTAAGGTTTAAGGTTTAGGAGGTTCGGGGTTTATAAACCCTAGGGTTTAGGAGTCCAGTTTGAGCAGGTGTGGCCTATGACTCCCTGGCCCCCCGTTGGCTTTCTGCGTTGCAGCAAGCTACGGGGAAGTACCCCGCGAACCGGACTTTCCCAGTAGCCTAAAAGCCCTAGCACCCTAAACCCTAAACCCTAAACCCACTTTAAAAAAAAAGAAGCCCCAGCAAGGCTCTGAAAACCAATGCTCCTCCGGCTTCCTCAAGCACCGAGTCTAGGTCGAGGACATTTTCAGGTGGGCAGTTACCGTTATAGGAGCCCCTTATAGAAGGTCTATATACCTTATAGCTTTATAGAGGCCCTATATACCCTAAACTCCCCACCTGTAGTTTCCTTTAACCCAGAAAACTTCCTTAAAGCCCTCAAAACACCTGCGCTCTACCTACAGTCTAGTTCCTCTTTCGGGGCTGCTTTATAGCATCCCAACGACATTGGTTCTGAACGCAGCCTCAGCTTTCTAAACCCTGAACCCCAAACTCCCTAAACCCTGAACCCAAAAACCCTAAACCCTGAACCCAAAACCCCTAAACCCTGAACCCCAAAAACCCCAAACCCCAAGGTGGTGGCAAACTCGAGTACGATGTCTTGGTCGTGACTGCCGGGCTCCAGCAAAATTTCGGTCTTGTGCCGGGTTTGATGGACACACTCGGCCACTTGTCTTGTTTGGAATGTTTAGGATTTAGGGAGGAAGTTTAGGGGTTGGATGGACACACACACACACACGCTTACTTGCCCCCTTGTACTGATTTTAGGGTTTTAGGGCTTGGAACCCTGAACCCTAAACCCTAAAACCTTGTCTATTAGATAGACAGACTCAACCCCTGGCATTGGGGTCCATGTTTCGGATGTTGGGTTCGGTTTCGGATGTCTCAGGGTCGAGGGTTTGTCGGGTAATCTAGGGGCCTTTATAATTTTATCATTTGGGGGGTTCCTTATTATAAGTATAGTATAATCTACCCCCAAACCCTTCTCTAATTATGAAGGCTCCTATATGAGATCGCATCAGACGTGGTTGTCTCGCAAGGTCAGCTGCAAAGAGCTGCTGCCTACTACGTCCCTAAACCCTAAACCCTAAACCCATCATCTTCCGACCCTACACCCGGAACCGCAAACCCCTGAACCCGAGACCCCAAACCCTGAAGGCCTATAGAAAGCCGAAGCCCTAAGTCGCAAATTCCAAGCCGCCTGAATATAGAAGCCTACATGATTACCAATAGTATTCCTTATAGGATTCTTTATTGTGATTGTATAAACTCTAAAGGAGCCCAACAGCGTCTTCTTATTATTGAGGCCCCTACTTTAGATAAAACCGAACCCCGAAGTCTCAAAGCGCAAACCGCTTATCCCACTTCTGACCCTAATATAGGGGCCTGAATAATTAGAATAGGTTTTTGGGGGGGTATAAAATACTATAAACATAAAACCCTAAACCCTAAACCTTAAACCCTAAACCCCAAAACCCTATTCTAATCATTAGGGCCCCTACCGTACGTGCTCAGCCACAGACTCGGATCGAAGGCTTTGGACTTTATGGGAGTAAAGAGTTTTGGGCTCGGGGTGTTCATGACGTCTCTGCTGATGTCTTGAAGTTTAGGGTTTAGGGCCGTTTAGGGTCTAGTCTAGGGTTTAGAGTTTAGGGTTTAGGGTTTAGCGAGAGAATCACACCCTAAGCTACCCCGGCCTAGCATTTGAGCAGCACTTCCGTTTCCAAAGCTTTTTGGGGGTCGGCTGTTTGAGTTTTGAGATTTTTGCATGTCCTGACTAAGCCCTATAGATCTCAGGCTGTGCATCTACAGTCTTTGCAGATTTTCCAAGTTTTCCAAGACTTCCAGAGGTGACATTTAATCTGTGTGCTTTCTAGAGCAGACCGGCTGAGAGCCAGTTGAGGAAAGAATGGCGTGTCCTCGATCTATTCCTACGAGTTCTCCTCGAAGGTCTGGGAGAACATCGAAGCAACGAGACTCGACTTTTCTGAGACGCCTGAAACTCGCCGCCTAACGGTGTTCCCCATGGCTAAAAGAAACTCAGCCCTTGAGTGACCTAAGGGTTGGGGGTTTAGGGTTTCGGGGTTTAGGGTTTAGGGGTTTAGAGTTTAGGGTTTAGGGGTTTAGGGTGTAGGGGCTTAGGGTTCAGGGTTTTAGGGTTTAGGGTTTAGGCGGCCTGAAACCCTGACATCGAAAAGCCACAGAGCTGCCACTCTAAACCGAAGCTCAAATCAGTATTCTAGTGGGTACGGCAGCTACGGAACGCAGATCCTGCAGCAACCCGTCTAAACCCAAGGCTCCACGGCCTAAAGCTCCGCAATGCGGAAAAAGCTCTATGATGTATACATGAGGCTGCATCCTAAACCCTAAACGCTAAGCCCTAAACCCCAAACGCTCAGCCTTAAACGCTAAACCCTAAGCCCTAAACCCGAAACGCTAAGCCTTAAATCCTAAACCCTAAGCCCCAAGCCCTAAACCCCAAACGCTAAGCCTTAAACCCTAAGCCCTAAGCCCTAAACCCCAAACGCTAAGCCTTAAACCCTAAGCCCTAAGCCCTAAACCCCAAACGCTACGCCTTAGCCCCAAAACCCAAGCCCTAAACCCCAAAAGTGGCTGAGTAGGCAACCTTCGATCTTTCAGGGCTCATGCAATCCTACCTGAATTGGTTCAAGGTTTTAGGGTTTAGGGGTTAGTGTTTAGGGTTTAGTATTTAGGGCTTAGGGTTTAGGGTTTAGGGTTTTGGCTCAGAGTTTAGGGTTTAGGGTTTTGGGTTTAAGGCTTAGTGTTGGCTGCTGGTACTCAGATTGTAAGGTACACTGACTTGCTTTTTGATTGTTGGGCGCTCCTGTCCTGAGAGGAACCTCTGCAGCATAGCTTAAAGGGTGCAAACCGCAAGCTCTAAACTTTCAAGCCCTGAACCCTAACTAATACGAAAACCTCCGAGAAAGTCTGAGAACCAAAAAACATTCGGGAAGTCAATAATAGAGCAGACATTTCAGACCCTTTGACACATTGACAAAGCCTTAGCCAAGCCCTTCCTAAACCTTAAAGCCCTAAACCCTAAACCCTATACCCCTTATAAACCCTAAACCCTAAACCCTAAACCCCTAAACCCCCAAACCCCTAGACCCCTAAGCCCCAACTCCTTCAAGGAAGCAGGGCAAGGCCATCTTTACCAACCCGGGCACTGCTGTCAACTGCGGCGGAGCGCCGCAAAAGCTTCTCGTTTCTGATTGAAAGTGGCTGAACATACCCTAAGGGTCCATGTACCCAAAATTGTACATACTTTTGCCGTAGTTAAAGTAGTCCCTATGTAGGTACTTAGGGGCCAAAGCATATAAACCCTAAAGCCTAAACCCCAAACCCTAAACCTACTGTTTGGGCACATGGCCCTTAGGGATATGTATGCGGACAATAAGGTTCAGAAGGTCAGGAAGGGTTCGATATAGGTAAGGCTCAAAAACTGAGTGTTGGGGGCTATATTTGGGGGCTATATTCTAGTATGTTTACGTAGAGGTTTAGGGTTTAGGCTTTAGGGGTTAGGGCTTAGGGTTAGAGTAGAAGCGCTTAAAAATCTCAACTCCGTTGTGTTCGAGTTTGGGGTCCAAGTTTCTCTTGTGGTGGCTGCATGCGAGCTTGATTTTGCCTTTGTGCCAACCAGGGCCAGCAGATGCGCCCTTTCAGATCCCAAGATCCATGCAACCCTAAACCCTAAACCCAGTCTCATCATGTATGATCGCAACAAAGCTGTGTATAGTCTGTAGAGCATGAGTACGCCTTCGGCCCCGAACCAGCTGAAGGCCTGATGTGGAATGCTTGTGGTCCTAAGTGTCCATTTACCCGAACAGTACGTAGTTTGGCCTTGGAGTAGTCCCTATATAGGTACTTTGGGGCCAAAGTATATACTATTTGGGCACATGGACCCTTAGGGTGGGTTTGTCCATTTTCAGGCGCGACTTGGCAGCTTGGGCCCAGCAACCCCAAGCTTTTTGAGTTCCTGTTTCCTAACGAGTCTGTGGACTCACATCCGTGCAGGCTTTCAGCCTGGATAACGCTTTTAGTTCGTTTTCGAGCCTGCGCGACAAGATTTGTGCACCCTAAACCCTAAACCCCTAAACCTTAAACCCCTAAACCCCTAAACCCCTAAACCCTAAACCATAAACCCTAAACCCCTAAGCCCTAAACAACACCCAAGGCTCTTTGGCCTTAAGGCCTATGGGTTGCGGTGTCTCTTAAGACGGCCTTTTCCAAGGATTGCCTACCTGGCAGACTGCGCTTGGCGTCAGAAGGGTGTGCCGCGGTTGCAAGGAATTCGTGGTGTTTCAGATTGAGGCTTTAGGGCTTACGGTCCGACGGTGTAGGATTTTGATGTTATTGTCTTAGCATGTTTTCGGAGCACTCAAGCCAAAAGGACTTTCATCCAGCAATGCGGACCTGCCGTCCCTCCGAACAGGAACAGGGATGCGCATTGGAACAGCTGCTGTACTCAAACTTGCGAAACTGTTTCCTTCTTTGCAAAGGTTGCCTGGCTCCGCTATAAAACCTTATCGAACCGGTATCTAATCTACTGTGATCCCCTCCCCCCACAGGCACAAAGCCATGGTAACAAATCCACCGTTGTAAAGCACCATTGAAGAAAGTACCCTATGCAGCACACCGTTTGAGGTGCGGGAGCAGATCGAGATCCCTAGGCCTTAAACCCTAAACTCGATAAACCCTTCCTTTTCAGGGTTCCTTATTATGATGTCTTTATAATATAAATCTTGAAAAAGGGTAGGTTCTTTGGGGCCCAGGTAACGCCTAAACCCGATAAAAACCCTGAACCCTTTCCCTGAGGTTCCGGATTCCATGTACCCAAATAGTACATACTTTGGCCCCAAAGTACCTACATAGGGACTACTGTAAGGCCAAGGTATACACTATTTGGGTACCTGGACCCTTAGGCCCTAAACCCTAAACCCTTATGGTACCCCTAAAGGAACCCTACAAAGGAACCCTGAACCCCTGGGCTTTCGAGGTCCAATATCCCTTAAATCAGGAATATACCTTAAACTATAGTAGGATCCCTAATATCATTTAAGGTATATTCCTTAATTAAGGGATATTGGAGTCTCTGGGAACCCGATAAACCCTGAACCCTTTCAACCCTAAACCCTAAACCCAAAAACCCTAAACCCTAAACCCTGGACCCTAAACCCTTAGGGCTTCCGAGGTGCGCGAGAAGATCGAGATCGACTTCTGCACCGCCACGCCGGGGATCTTCGCCTGCCCGACCTACCGCGCAGCCCTGGAGAAGATCATGGCAGAGACAGCTGGCTAAGGGCTTAGGGTTAGGGCTTAGGGTTTTTGGGGTTTAGGTTTTTTTTAGGTTTTTGGTTCAGGGTTTAGCACTTTTGAGTTCAGGGTGTAGGGTCTTTGGGTTCAGGGTTTAGGGTGTAGGGAGTTTTGGGTTCAGGGTTTAGGGTTACTGGGTTCAGGGTTTAGGATTTTTGGGATCAGGGTTTAGGGTTTAGGGAGTTTTGGGTTCAGGGTTTTGGGTTCAGGGCCTTCTACGGGTTTCATGAAGGCTTCAGGGTTGTCACATGTTTTAAATATGGCCTTATGAAGTTTTCTTCAAGAAACGGTGAAGGGTAGGTGTATGGTAACCCTGAACTCTAAGCCCTAAGCCCTAGACCCTAGACCATAAGCGTTTCATAGAGGTTGTATGTGTGATCGAGAGAAGGTCTATTTGCCTTATAGAACCCTTATAGAAGCCCTATATACCCTAAACTCCCCACCTGTAGTTTCCTGTAGTTTAGGGTTAGCCTTGCGAGGAAGAGCATCACCCCGCACGTGAAGACGAACCTTGTAGAAGTGGACGGGCCGGGCAAGGCAGAGCGACGGCTGTCAAAGAGCTTTCAAGGGGGGAAACCCTAAACCTTAAACCCCAAAACGAAACCCTACACCCTAAACCCTAAAACTAGACCCTAAACCCCAAACCCCTAGGCCCTAAACCCTAAACCCTTAACCCCTAAACGTTCTGAAGGGTTTAGGGTTTAAGGGTTTAGGGTTTAGGGGTTGAGGGTTTAGGGTTTAGGGGTTTAGGGGTTTGGGTTTGGGGTTCAGCGATGTCTAAAGGGGCAGGGTTCCACTGTGGTTTGCAGATTTAGGGTTGGGGTCTAGAGTTTGGTATTTGGGGTAAGGGTCTAAAGAATCAGGGTATTTAGGACGTGGGTAATTAGGAGTTTTTGTTGTAGTGCTTAGCGGGCTGAGTGTTTAGGGATCTAAAAGTTTCCCAAAGGGTCCTAGGTACTGTTATGGGGGAGACTTTCCCAAATCAAAATAACAATTCCTAATATAGAAACCCTACATTCTACTATATAGGTATTTTGGGCCCTTTGGGGTTAGGGGTATCTTATGTCCAGGCTGTTCGCTTATCGTGGGCGCAGTTGCCTCTGGGACGGCCAAAACCCTGAGAGTCCCTCTACTTAGAGGTTCATGGGTGGTTAAAAGTAGGGTTATAGGTAGGATAACTATAGTTATAGCCCATATTAGGGGACTTATAACTCCACTTATAACTGCCCATGAACCTCCAAGTAGTGAACCCCAGAAAGGTGGAACCTGAGGGGTTTCCCTGAAGGGATCTATAATAAGGGTCCCTTTTAGGGTTTAGGGTTCCTTGAAGGGATCTGTGAGGGTGCTATAAGGCATAAGGTTTAGGGTTTAGGGTTTATGGTGAAGCCCAGAAAGTTGGAACGTGGATTTATGATGAGTAGTACTGGGATTCCCTATGCTTTACGTTTTGGGCATGGGGATAATGATGTTCCATACTGGATAGTCTCCATTTCCGGGGTTACTCTATAGGATCCTAACTATAGCATGGGTTAAACCCGATAAAGGGAGCTAACATGATCAACGGTCTAGGAAGCGGGATCTGGGACAGTCTGACATCGTGGGCCTGTGATTCGTATCTCATGATGATAGCCCCCGATGAGAGATTGAATCCCGAAATGGCCCTTCAGTTTCAAAGACTGACAGGTGGCCATCTTCGAGAAAGAGGGCGGCGAGCGGGTGAAGAAGGAGTTCGACTTTCTGTTCTTCGGCCTTTGGCGATTTGGGGTTTGGGGTTCTAGGTTTCGACTCAGTGTAGGCTCAGGGGCAACATGAGCCTCGAATGATAGTGCAATATAGTGAGCAACAAGTAAGGATGTCACCTTGTACTTCTGATGTTGTTAGCATTAAAGATTTTGTTCTAAATTGTACACCCCCATCACAACAAAACTCGTACTGACGATATTGAGGCCCCTGTAGTACTTAATTCATGTTGCATCGAGTCGAATGTGCATAGAACAAAACCCGCACGGACATTGGCGAAGTCACGGCCCGGCGCCCTGAACGCTAGAGGCACCTTTTACTTTCTTGCATCAAGATATATGATGATCAGCGTCAAGACCTGCCGGGCTTTTGACGGATGTGCTCCATGGTGTTGTTGTAGGCGAAAAGTTTATTCCAGGCCAACATCGAGATCCCTGCAGCTCTTGTTGTGATTTCCCAGGTCTGGGTGAAGGTGTCATAGCTCATCATGAAGCGGTTTCAGAAAGGCAGTGCAGAAAGCTGGTCCTGAAGTTAATCCGACAGCCGTGCCAAGGCATGTGACCCCGCCCATGAGCGCGCCGGACTTCATCAAGAGCCTCGCCTCCACATTGGAGCTGCCCAAACCACTCTCCCGAGACCCAATTACTATCCCAAACCGGTACGTAAACCTTCCCACATGGATGGATGACATTGAAGCTTTGCGTCTCCGCTAACATGCTTGTGCCTCCTGAACTTGGTAATCGCCAGATCGCCTCAAAATTGCGTTTGGGGTTGTACATAGTACTCGGAAAGCCGTCGACAGTACACCGGAGGGTGTCAGGCTTGCGCAAAGGTTTGCAGAGTTTGGCTGAAACATGTCATGTTTCCGTTTTCGTCCTTTCCCGATGGGGACGGTGACACTGTCCTGTGCACATCGTATTGTTTCTGCCATTGTTATTGCGGCTTCAGTCTAACACAACAACAAGCACTTATAAGTACACTCCGACTAGCTGAGGAACAGTCCGCTGGCCAACGGCATCGGCTTCGTTGATGTTGACAAGGACAGCTCTAGACCCAAGAAAACCAAAGCCGAAACCCTGAACACCCCCAGGCCCGAAGCCCGAGAGCCCTAAACCCTAAACCCCTGCAAAACCCCAAAACCTCTAAGAACCCAGAACCCCAGAGCCCTAAACCCAAAACCCCCAAAACCTCTAAGAATCCGGAACCCCCGAGTCCTAAACCCTAAACCCCCCAAAGCCCTCTAAGAGTCCGGAACCGACCAAAAAGCCTACGAAGCACCCGAAACCTTGCTTTTGGTTTCAGAGACGGGAGGCCAAAGCAGAGAACCCTAAACCCTAAACCCTACACCCTAAACCCTAAACCCTAAGCCCGAAACCCTAAACCCTAAACCCGGGTCCAAAGAATGCCCGGGATCCTGCGAGCTGCCTGAGATGTCCCTGTAGACGGTCAGAATTAGGGGTTTACGGGGTTTAGGGTTTGGGGTTTAGGGCTTAGGGGGTTTAGGGTTTACGGTTTAGGGTTTAGGGCATAGGCATAGGGGTTTAGGGATTTAGGGGTTTAGGGGTTTAGGGGTTTAGGGGTTTAGGGTTAGGGGTTTAGGGTTTAGGGTTTACAGCTTGGTTTAGGGTTTAGGGCTTCTAGTATTCTAGTTCCTTTTCAGTTCAAGATAAGCCAAGTTCAGAAGCTGGGATGCAATAAGCTACCCCAAGAGACGAACGGCAATGGCAACTATAGGTAACCCCGGAGGATGCGCAGAGGATGCAGGGATTTAGGGTTTTAGGGTTTACGGCTTTAGTTTGGGGTTTGTTTGGAGTCTTTGCAGGCCCTACCTGGAGCCTCCCAACACATGTAATTAAGAAGTTAGGTCCCCTAAGCCCTAACCCCTAAACCCCTAAACCCTAAACCCTGTGGGAGGTTAGGTCGGGCTTGCGGACTTCGGGTGTGTTGGAGCCGTAGGCAATGGGGTATTTGGCTCCCTTGGGGCCGAACTCTCAATCCCCAAGCTGTGAACCTAGTATCGGGGTCTGAATATTCAGAGCTTTAGGGTTTAGGGTTTAGGGATTCAGTACAGTACATAAGAGTACTATTAGTCCTTATGGCTACCTTATATAATCATAATTACCATTACAAAGCATCCCCCGTTCTACTTGTGAAGCCCTGCAGCGCCTAAGCCCGTAAAGAAGGCTACTCTCAGCATTCTCGGAGCACTGAGGTCCCTACCTATGGTCTCCATTGTAATTATTTTTTTGGTTTAGCCAGCTTTCTAATTTCTTATTTAGAATCCCCTAAGGAACTACATAGGTAACCCAAAACCCTAAACCCGACACCCCCAAAAGGAACTACATAGGTACGTTACCCATCAGGAGACATGCCAGCACACGCAGTTCTCCAACGTCTTCTCCCTGGGTGACTGCTACAAGGCTTAGTTTTAGGGTTTAGGGTTTAGGATTTAGGGATTAGGGTTTAGTTCATGTTTTCAGCTGTCTCATGCTGTCTCGTGTTGGTGGTAGACCTTGCTGAGAGACTACATATTACGCGGAGCCTGAGATTGAAACATGTCAGAACAGTGTTCTGTAGGTTATTATAATTAACTATGGCCCAAATTGTCTAGGACATTTTCAGGTGGGTAGTTACCGTTATAGGAGCCTTGTAGAAGGTCTATATACCTTATAGAAGCCTTATAGAAGCCCTAAACACCCTAAACTCCCCACCTGTAGTTTCCGTTAACTAGACCCTAAACCCTAAACCCTAAATCCCTAAACCCCTAAGCCCTAAATCCCTAAACCCTAAACCCTATAACACACTGCAACACCTGGTGTTTTTTTTGACTCGTAAGGCCTCTATCTGCGCCCGCTTAGAAATCGACTCTGAGGCCTCTGCTGATGGTTCCTCCTCAGGGGTTTCCCAATACCCCCCTATGTAAATAAAGGGAGTAATAGATACCTTAAATCAAAATATGTCAAGGCCCCTATAGTTTAAGGTCTATTCCTTAACTCCCTTATAGAGCTTTTATTGAGACCCTTATAGATCCCTTCAAGGCCCCCTATATAGTTTAAGGTATATATTCCTTAACTAAGGGGTATTGGGATCTCTGGGTCGACTGTGCTGGTGAGCGCGAACAAACCCTAAACCCCTAACCCCTAAACCGCTAAACCCTAAACCCCTAAACCCTAAACCCCTAAACCCCTAAGCCCTAAACCCCTAAACCCTAAACCCTAAGAGCCCTCGCACCAAGGCTCCTCCCTTCCCACGTCGAAGACTTACAGCGCGATTTCCGCACAAGCACCCGTGGTTGCTGCGTCCTTAGCCTCTTATTGCTTGCAGAGGCCATATAAGTCTTATATGGCTTTCGGACTCTTGGTTTACAGGCTTGAGGGTTAAGAGTTTTGCGTTTGGGTGGGAGCGGCTCAGGGATACTTTGGAGTTTAGCATGGGCCATCAAGCATTGGCCCCAAGCAAGAAGGACCCGGATACGGATACGGAGTCCATATGATATTCACCCTAAACCCTAGACCCCTAAACCCTAAACCCTAAACCCCTAAACCCCTAAACCCCTAACGCCTAAACCCATAAAGACCCTTGTGAACGTATAGCTACTCACACGGGCTTCGGGTTAAGGCTCATAGACCCGAAGACCCAGAACCCTGGGCTCCGAACTCGAATGACTCCATGAAGCCCCAGAAGGAAGCACTAAACTCAAAACGGTTTAGGGTGTAGGGGGTTTGCAGGGTTTAGGGCTTAGGGTTAAGGGTTTGGGGTGTAGGGTTTAGGGTTTAGGGCCCTGAAACCCTAGAGCCCTAAACCCTACCCTAAGAAGCCCTAAACCCCTAAACCCTAAGCCCTAAACCCTAAGCCCTAAATGAGTTTGGGGTTCAGGGTTCAGGGTTTCGGGGGGTTTTCCGAGATTCAGGTATCTCGAGTGTCTTCCGCTGGGCTCAGACAGAGCTTCCGGGTTCGAGAAGGGTCTTTGTTGTTTTGGGGTTTAGGGTGTTATAGGTAAGCCTTAAAGGGTTCCTTTACGGGTTCCTTAAGGGTTTTGGGCTTAGGGTCTACTTGGAGGTTTATGGGTAGTTATAAGTGGAGTTATAAGTCCCCTTTTATAGGTTATAACAAAAGTTACCCTACTGAGAGCCCTACTTGATAACTATAAGTGGAGTTATAAGTCCCCTTTTATAGGTTATAACAAAAGTTACCCTACTGAGAGCCCTACTTGATAACTACCTATGAACCTCCAAGTAGGGTTATAGAGCTCTCGGGTTTGAGGCGTTATTTTTGGAGTTTAGGGGCTAAGGCTTTAGGGGGGTTCGGTTTGGGGCTTCGGATTCTACTCGCTTCTCGCTTTGAGCTTTGGATGTTTCGGGTTTTGAGGTTTCCTGCCCGGCCAAGGTGCACAACGTCTTGGCCATGTTGGACAGCAGCTTCGGACAAGATTTAGGGTTTGAAGTCATGCGGGTTAGACACAAGGCAAGCCCAATGCACCTCTATCAAGGTATAGTACATACCTTAAGTTCTGCTGGGTTAGTGAGTAGGCCTGAGGTGATAGTTCTTATGCAATCGGTTTGGGCTTGCTGGATAAACCCCTAAAGCCCTACCAAAATCCCTACAGCACAAAGACTTGAGCCATCATTGCGTTCTTATAGTGTGCGTCCCGCCTAAAATTCAAAACCCTACACCCTAAACCCCTAAACCCTACTTCAGGCAAGCCGCAAAACGCGACAGCGGCTTATGATGGGCCACTCGGTTGACTTCGGCGAGAGATTAACAGCGCTACCGAGGTTTGGGCTCAGAGAGGTTATGGTCCTACAGTTATGGTTTCGGGTTTGAGGGATTATATAGGCTTGGTATCCCGAACGTCCTTAGGGAATTTCAGCCTTAATGATCTTCGTCGACAAGGTTTGTTTCTTTGTGGGCAAGGTTCGTTTCTTTGTGGGTAAGGTTCGTTTACCCACAACCCTAAACCAAAACCCAAAACCCCAAAGCCCTAAACGCTAAACCCTTTAGGACCTCGAGCTGCCCCAAACCTAATCCCATTAAGACTCAGTGCCTCAGCCCCGAGATTCAAACACAGGTCCTTTAGGGGTGCAGGGTTTAGGGCTTAGGGTTTAGGGTTTAGGGCTTAGGGTTTAGGGCTTAGGGTTTAGGGTTTAGGGCTCAGGGTTTAGAGTCTAGGGTTTAGAGTTGAGAGCTTTCTCCTGCTCCAGCTGAGGTATACAGCCTGCCCTGTGCTGGTTGGCGGAAACAAGCTGATGCTAGCGGAGTTCAATGGATACACTATGGATTCATGCCTGCGCAGAGGTTGTGAATTTCTAGCTGCGGCACAACGCTTATGAATTCTACCAGGTTTATCGGTATGGTGATTTTGGGTTTAGAAGGTTTACAAAGAAAGGTTACAGGGCTTATATAAGGTTTAGAGCGTGTGGAATACCCGTCTTGTCCTCTGCCTGTACACTTTATGGGTGCGTCTATCTGTGTTCGTGCGTGGTCTGTGTGCTATGACTCAAGTCTAAGGTTCAGTGTCGCTTGGGCTTTAGGGTTTGCGCGGTTTAGGGTTTAGGGGTACTGTTGATGATAGAAATCCTGCATTACCTTAAGGACCCTAAACTATGGGAATCATGTTATATTCTTTATTCTGGGTAGTGCTAAGGATTTATACCATCAACCGTAGTTCCCGGTTGCCACCAGCTATGTGTCAGTTCTTCAATGCCTGAAGGCGAAGCAGATGCTCAGGCTTAGAGCTGACATCTAATCTCTTATGACGGCCTGTTTTTCTTAGGCTCCGAAGTACGGATACAGAAATGTCTGTCTGTCTGACTGATTTTGGGGGGTGTTGGTTTAGGGTTTAGGGTTATGTCCTAAACCCTAAAACCTAAACCCTACACCCTAAAGCCTCAACCCTAAACCCTAGACCCTAAACCCTAAACCCTAAACCGGAGAGAGCATTCCAAAGAGGCCATGAAGCCTTAGCCTAAGCCTAAGCCGAGACGGATGCTTCAGTCGAGGATGCCATGCCTACCTTTGTGCCCCTGGACCAAGCGAAGCCCAACACACTGTTCTACATCATGAAGCGATGGATCTTTGAGCCGCTGGGATTCAAGATACCTAACCACAGTCCCCCCTCCCCCCCACACCACCCCGCCACCCCCAAACAAAAGAAACAATCACACACACACACACAAACACAAGCACACACACACACACCGACAAACAAACATACCCAGTGCGGAGCGGAGCCCGCAGCTTGTGATGCTTATGATTTCGTGGATAAGGTTCCGGAATTTTGTTTATTGTTTTCTGGGCTCGGATTGAATTCCGTAAGCCTCTGCCAACAACTTATCAAGCTCACACTTTGTTTTCTTCATGGTCTCATTTGTGCCATGCGCAAACTGTGACAGCGACACAACGGAGAAGATTTGCAGCACATACCCCAACTGGTGAAAAGTGGAATTAACAGCTGGGGCCAAACTTACGGAGTTGGTGTGGGGTTCAGGGTTTAAGGTCTGGGGTATCGCCATACGTTTATGGAATGATGAGCTATGGAAGTCTCGAGAATGACGGAAAGGGACCCGGATGTGATCATCTGCTATTCAAGCCTGGCTAATTGCCTGTGTCAGCTAATTCTTCCTGAGGATTTCTTCTTGTAGCTATCAATTAGTTTTCACCGAAACTCTGTTGAACACAGTAAGGCGCCCCAGAAGAGCTATACAAAACCGAACAAACGTAAAGCTTTGGGTACATGTATAGGCAAGTTCTAGACAGCGTGCAGCCGGGGTTTGGAATGCGAGCACCGCTCCCCACTTTCCGGATCGGGGTAACCTCGCTTGTAACTCGCTAGTAGCTGCGTAGCAGAGATTTAGACATCGATGTCTATGAATGTATGCAGCTGTACGAATATCTTTCCTGGATCTACATGGTTACTAGACCTTCAGCCCAACCCAGACGCACTGCCCCCTTCTATGCTCCCGTTGTAGCAGCTAAAGGAACGCACAACTTCATAGGCTCATGCATATTCTTAAGACTTTCAAGCACCTCCGGACCGTAAGCCTGAAAATGTAAAGCCCACAGAACCCCTAAACCCCTAAACCCTAAATCCTCAACCCTAGACCCTAAACCCTAAACCCGAAACCCTAAACCCTAGACCCTAAACCCTAAACCCTGAACCCGAGCCTTGCACGGCGAGGTGACGTGCCGCCCGAGAAGCGGCTCTGGTACATCAA
>CAJNJA010102619.1:0-18628 GCA_905231915.1 Symbiodinium necroappetens
AGGGTTTAGGGTTTAGGGTACAACTACCCTCTTCTGCATCCTGCCTGCGGGCTCTTCGGCACCAAAGGGGGCTTCATGAAAGTAATTGAAAAGTACTCGGGGAGTCTTGGTACGGGAAAGGCTTTCGGGTTTAGAGTTGCGAGTTTGCGGTCAGCCTGTGAAACAAAGGCCACAATAGTTACAATAAAGTTTGCGGGTCTATTCTAGTATAATCTCAATAAAAAAAAAAAACCTGCGGAATAATCTGAGTAATTCTTCAGGGCTCTTATAAGAGGTTGGGGTTCAGTCATAAAGGCAACTGCTCATGGCGATGCCCAGGAGGAGGCTGAACAGCAGAAACATCTCAAGTCCTTCGCCCTCAAAACCCCTACGAATTAAATATAAAGAATCCCAAAGCCCTGAATCCCACACAAAAAACCGGGTTAAAGGTTTAGGGTTCAGGGTTTAGGGTGGGAGCTCGACACCCCAGGTTGAACCAGGTTTCCTAAAGCCCGACAAAAACAATCTACATCCCCACATGCCCACACCCGGAGGGTTTAGGGCTTAGGGTCTAGGGTTTTAGGGTTTAGGGTTTAAGGCTTAGGGTTTCGGGTTCTTAGGGAGGTTCCTAAGCCCGACAAAGCGCGCGGGCCCCGCACACTCGCGACACAGAGTCGGCATCCAAGGGCGGCGGGTTGTAGAAGTCCGGCAGGTTCACCTGAGCTCTACTTTTAGAGCTCGGGTTTTTGGGACTTAGGGTTTAGGGTTTAGGGTTTAGGGGTTTAGGGTTTAGGGTTTAAGGTCTAGGGTTTAGGGCTTTGTTTTTGGGGGTCTTTGAAGGTGTCGGCTCACGTGATTGTGATATCGGAGTAGCATAAGAGACCCCCACCGACCTCCACAGCCCTAGTCTAGAGAGCAAAAATAGAACTAGACAGCAAAGACGGGCGCTACAGTAATATCTAGCGTTTCGGGTGTAGGGTTTAGGAGGATGCTAGGGTTTAGGATGGAGCACAGAGGAGTTTTGTGGCTTCTGGTGTTGGTCGCACTTGAAGTTTGAAGATAACCTTCTCAACCCCGGCGACCCCCAAAAAACCCTAAAACCCTAAACGCCAAAACCTTAAAGCCTAAACCCTAAAATCCCTTATTCGAGCCAGACGAACCCCAAGAAGCCGAGGGAAACCAAAAACCCGGACAGACACACACACACACACACACACTAACTAGACCCTAAACTAGGTTCTTGTTAAGGGGTTTAATTACATTACCATAATAGGGATTTATAGTAAATATTATGGTTTATTTATAATGGCAACTTAAACTAAATCCCTTAACAAGAACCCAGTAAGCCCCTAAACTCTCAAACACCATACACAATAGAATCCCTGAAAAGGGACCGCTCAATAAGGACCTCTTATCGGAGCCCTTGCAATGCCGAACCCCCCCTGTGCTCCCCGAGTGTTGGGCAGGACGGACTTGAAAGTCATTCGCGGGCTCTTCGCTCACCTCGAAGTTTAGGCTTTTTTGATCTTTTTGAAAGCTCCTTCTTCAATCTGCGAAAGCGTCGGTTTACGGTTTAGGGGTTTCGGGTTTAAGGTTTACGTCCCGAAGAACCCCATAGGACCATAAGAGTTTAGGGATTTGTTGGCTTGGGGTTCTCACCTCGGAGAGACGTGCAAACGGCTCGGGGAGGTACCCAGAGACTCCAATGTCCCTTAATTAAGGAATATACCTGAAATTATAGTAGGATTCGTAATGTGATTTAAGGTATATATTCCTCAATTAAGGGATATTGGAGTCTCTTTTGGAGTTTGGAGCTTGAGGCCAAAGGCTTCGGGCTTAGAGCTTTGGAGGCTTTGCGGAGGTTTTAGGGGTTGAGGTTGAATGAGGTTGAGACGAAGTTACGAGCTGATATATGTGGCTTAATGGTTAAGCAGCGGCCCCCTGAAAGCCCACTTAAGCTCTGTAGTACCACTGACAGCAGAATAGAAGACCCTCTGTTTTAAACTATAGTTGAGGGTTCATGGGTAGTTATAAGTAGGGTTATAAGTAGGGTAATTATAGTGATAACCTACATTAGGGGACTTATAACTCCACTTATAACTACCCGTAAACCCTAAAATCCCTATAGAAACCTTTAAAGAAACCCGTAAAGGAACCCCATAACTCCACTTATAACTACCCATGAACCTCCAAGTATGTTTGTTCATTGATGAGAAAGACCGGGCTCTAGCTTCAGGTTTATCCGAGGAGCCTAGCTTCGGCTGTGCGGAACGACCGGATCCCGACACCGGCGGCTGCACCCCTGCTTATGGTCCTCAGGCTTAAGCTTGGTGCTTAGGGCTCAGTGCTTGTAGCTTAGGAACCTCATCGATGAAGCGACGACCGGTTGCATCAGCTAACACCAAGAAGTCGTCGCTGCGGACTAACAGAGCACATCTTTCTCGTCGAGGTAAGATGTGGATAGGCTTCGCCTGCTGTGAAGCTGTGCTCTTCAGCAGGCTTGAGGAATTAGTCGCACTGCCAAACAGACGGCGCGTCTCATGTTCCATACATCGTGTTCATGAGCAATCCGCAATCGCTCTCAGGCAAAGTAACGAACACTCGCTGCTCGACTTCGTAGCAAAAGTGCGCTCTCGAGGGTTAGGGGTTTAGGGACCTAGGATTTCGGATTGAAGGTTTAGGCAACCACTGATGCAACGGTCTTTTTGCAATACAAAAGATTCCACATTAATTAATGCGGACCTCTAAACCCTAAACCCTAAACACTAGGTCCTAATGACTAGTTTATGTAATGCTAACGGTGGCTCAGCAAGGGCTACATTAAGCCCTAAGCCCCACACTCAAGAGCCGATGAAGAAAATGCGAGACAACACACCCTGAAGTCAAAATCCAACCGATGCAGAGCCTTAAGGCCTAGACGCATACCCGCCAAAAAGGGTTTAGGGTTTAGGGCTTTGGGTTTAGAGTTTAGGGTTTTAGGGTTATAGGGTTTACCGAGGACAGAAGTACTGAATGCCCACTGCAAACTCTCAAGAAACTGCTCCCAAAACCCCGAATCTAGGGGGCCCGAATCGTCAGACTAGGGTTCTTGGGGGTATAGTGTTCCATAGTTGCTTCGAGGAACCCTGTTGAAGGAAGCTACAGGTGGGGAGTTTAGGGTATATAAGGCTTCTAGAAGGCTTTATATAGACCTTCTATAAGGCTCCTATAACGGTAGCTACCCACCTGAAAATGTCCTAGACCCTGAGGGATAATGTCAGTATCGATTCTCGAAAAATCTACAACGTCCACGTCAAGCCCGAGACTCGAACCCACCCTCAAAACCGGCTAGGGCCTACTTGGAGGCCCAAGGGACTTAGTAAGTCGGTTATAAGTAGGGTTATAATTAAGGTAACTCCATTTAGGGTACTTATAACTCTACTTATAACCCACTTACTAAGTCCCCTGGGCTTCCAAGTAGAGGTCATTCTTCCGAGTTCAGAGTGTCGTACATACGGCTGATGATAAAAATCCTTAGCATTATCCATAAGAAGGAGTATACCATAATTCCCATAGTTTAGGGTCCTTACGGTGATGCGTCGGATTTGTATCATCAACCGTAGCATACATGATGTATCTAGTGTACCTTCAACCATCCAGGGATCCGCTATATGACTTATAAGGCACGTTGCGTACTTTACACGCGTATTCGAAGTCTCCGAAACTATCGCTGCCGGGATCCCGGCTGCGTCGATGAGGCTACGGCCTGGGTAGTACTCCTCCTTATCCTGAGAGGCTCTCTTGGTGCTTGTCGGGTTTAAGAGTTGAGGCCCTCAACCCTAAACCCTAAACCCCAAACTCTAAACCTTAAACTCTAAACCCTAAACCCTAAATCCCTAAATCCCTAAACCCTGAACCCTAAACCTAACCCCTCAAAAACCAGGTTAGGGTCTTGAGGTATAGGCTTCCGGCCAGGTTTTGGGGACTGAAAGGGAATAGTACCATAGGGCCTTCAAAAAAAAGTGGTTTAGGGTTTAGGATTTAGGGTTTAGGGTTTACGGTTTAGGATTGAGGGTTGAGGGTTTAGGGTTTAGGGGGCGCAGGTTCAACCATGGACGCTTGAGGCCCTTACCCCGACCATGGGGGCATCTGAAAGTGGATCCGTTTAAACGGATCTCTTCTCAAGTAAGCTTCAGCAGTATCGAGTTTGATCAGCTTCTGATAGGGGTTTTGTGACCAACGGCCTTTGTTCTCAGAACGGACCCTAAACCCTAAACCCTAAAAGCGGTATAAGATGAAACGTAGAAGGATGTTTAAACTTCTCGGATCATCTCCATATCCTACGACTGGACCCAGGTTGAGGCTTCGGGGTTGAAGGGTTTGGGTTTAGGGCTTAGGGTTTTGGGGGTTTTAGGGTTTAGGGTTTAAGGCTTAGGGTTTCGGGTTTAGGGTTTGAGGCTTTGGAGTTTTAGGGCCTTGGGTGTTTCTAGGGTGTCGGGTTTCGCTGTACGCTTTACGGGAAGTCCTGCATGGAAAGACCCCACTAGTCAGGACCATCAAGGCTTCAGTCTTCGGGGGGCTAAGGCAGGGCCTGAGGCTGTCTAGGGTTTAGGGTTTAGGAAGTTTAGGGTTTAGGGTTTAGGGCTTAGGGTTTAGGATGTAGGGTTTAGGGTTTAGGGTTTAGGGTGGCCTAAGGTTTAGGGTTTTGGGGTGGCCTAAGGTTTAGGGTGGCCGAAGGTCTACAGTAGAAGCCCAAAATGTGGGGAAACCCAGTGGGGCCTCAATCCTTAATGAAGGGTTTAGCGTTTAGGGTGCTTAAGAGTAATGCTCTAAGGAATCCCAGCACGATTTGTCCTTAGTCCGGCTTCCAACTCTTTGGGATTTACATGATTCGAACAGGGTTTGGGGAGCCCATTATTCATACTATACTTATCAAAAAGAGGAGCCCCAAAAAATAGTATTGGTAAAGTATTGAGGCCCCTACGTTAAACCCTAAACCCTAAACCCTACATTACCCCTACCACCGGAAGAATCTAAAAGATAGATCCCCTAAGGTTCCTTCAAAGTGCCCCTTAGTAATATAGGGTCCCAAATTAGGGGATCTACTTTTTACCCTAAACCCTAAACCCTAAACCCTAAACCGTTTTTTTTAGATCCTACCGAAAATCTGGCAGAGCCCGTCGGGCCTTGGGGATTCTGGGGCCTTCTGAAGTTTGGGGTTCAGGGTTTAGGGTGTAGGGCTTACCTGTAGCCGAAATGACCTACCTTCGCAAGGAACTCCCTATCTATCTATCTATCTACCTATCTATCTATCTTTTTTAATTGAGTTATTTATTTATTTATAGAAACCATAATAAGGAACCCTAAAGAGGTAGGTCTTTTCGGTTACAGGTAGGCTTTAGGCTTTGGGTTGAAGGATAAACAACAACAAGATCCTCGTAGAGCCACGCAAAAACCCTTGCAGCCGTTGTCAGGGCTTGGAAAGGCCTTCATGGTACTTTTATGGACTGATCAGGGCTTTGCAAGTGTTTCCTAGGTGTTGCTCGGGTTTTCGGGGCACGTGGTCTGATTTTCAAACTAAACCCCGAAGCCCGCAAGGCCCCCAACACAAGTAAGCGAGAAACGAAGCCACCCTGGAAATCTCGGTGCGCCGCATAGTTCAAAGGGTGGGTGCGCCCCCTCGCCTGTGTGTTTGAGGGGTTAGGACTCAGGGTTTAGAGTTAGGGCTCAGGGTTTAGGGTTTAGGGTTTAGGGTTTAGGGTTTAGGGTTCAGGGTGTGCGGGGTCTAAGGATTTGATTTGGGCCGTGGGGTGAGCATCACATGCGGTTCGATTGTAGGTTTAGAGAGGTGTCACACAACAGCCATCACTGGAAAGACTTTAAGGAGTTCGCAGGTTTTACCCAGTCACTAGACTTTGAAGCCAACGAGACATTCAGAAAGGAAAGTCGTGGATGCTGAGAGATCTTGCCCTAAACCCCAAACCCCAAACCCCCAAACCCCAAACCCCTAAACCCTAAACCCTAAGCCCTAAACCCTACCCCCCCAACCCCTAAACCCTAAACCCCTAAGCCCTAAACCCTAACCCTAAACCCCTAAACCGCGGGAGTATTGTGGGTTATAGAGTCGGAAAGCATGCACCTCCACAAACCTGACTGACGACCCAGACCAGAACATCCGTCACATGGACTTAGAAGCGCAGGGTAGTGGCGTTAGAAACCCTGGACCCTAAACCCTAAAGCCTAAAGCCTAAACCCGTAGGTCTCCCCCCTATGCTTTTGGACCAACATCTTAAAGAACATCGCTAGCCTTGTCGGCCCACTCCCGGAAACGCCAACATCCCAGAATCGCGACGAGCCGAGTCATAAACAGCTCCTTACCCAGACCACCGGAAGGATCTAAAAAGTAGATCAGTAGATCTCCTCATTTGGGACCCGGTGGTCGGGGCATACTAAACGTGGTCCAAGGCCTCGTTGGAGGTTGGCTTAGACGGAATCATATAGCCATGGCTACCTTACTTGAAACCCCACTTGCCACATTCCCCCGAACCTAAGCATAAAACCCAGAAAACCCCCCTACAGAAACCCTCAACGAGCCTGTAGAAATCTTCAGAAACCCTATAGAAACCCAAAGAGCCCCCTGTAGAAACCTCATCGAAACCTCTTAGAACCCCCGAAACCCCTAAACCCCAAACCGCCCTTATAGATCCCTTTATATCCAGAGATCCCAATGGCCCCTTGATTAAGGAATCTACCTTAATCCATAGGAGCCTTAATCTTATGACTTAAGGTATACAGTAGAAGCCCAAAAGTTGGAAACCCAATAGTCTCCATCCTTAAGACTCATGGATAGGGAATCCCAGCACTAATTGTCCTTAATCCGGTTTCCAACTTTTTGGGGTTTGCTATATATGCCTCAATCACGGGCGTATTGGGATCTCTGAGCATGGAATCCTGACAGAACCTTTAGACGAAACCCTAAACCCTAGACCCTAAACCCTAAACCCTAAACCCTAGACCCTAAACCCTAAACCCTAAACCCTAGACCCTAGACCCTAAACCCTGATCATGATAAAAAAAAAACTTCGGCGCAAAAAAGTTTCAGGGCGCCTCGGAGTCGGGGGTGCCCACGTCCTCCGGCCGACGGACCTCTGAAAGCGCTTAGGGTTTAGGGTTTAGGGGTTTTAGGGTTTAGGGTTTAGGGTTTAGGGTTTAGGGTTTAGGGCATGGGTAGTTTCAGTTATCAGTCCCCTAATATCCTTTAAGGGATCTATAAGGGCTCCTTTAAGGGGTCCTATAAGGGGTCCTATAAGGGGTCGTATAAGGGGTCATACTTGGAGGTTCATGGGTAGTTATAAGTGGACTTGCACGTCCCCTAATATAGGTTTTAACTGTAGTTATATCCTATTTATAACCCTACTTATAACTACCTCCAAGTAGGGTCTTTGAGAGCAGAACTTTGGTTTAGGGCTTTAGGGGTTTAGGATTCAAGTCTTAGTAGTTAAGGTCTGGGGTTGCGGGTTTAGGCTTCTAAACCCTAAACCCTAAACCCTAAACCCCTAAGCCCTAAACCCCTAAACCCCTACCCTAAGCCCTAAACCCGGTTTACGGATCCGGGCGTTGAGGATTGAGGGATTTAGGTGTTAGGGCTTCTGGGTTCTCGGATGCAAGCCTTGAGGCCTCGAGGTTTTAGGGCTTTGGGGTTTCGGGTTTAGGGTTTCGGGTTTAGGGTTTAGGGTTTAGGGTTTAGGGTTTAGGGCTTAGGGAGGTTTTAGGGCTTTGGGGTTTAGGGTTCAGGGCGTTGGGGTTGGGGCTTTGGGGCTTATAGCGTTGCAAGTTGTGGGGCTTGGGGTCCAGGTTTGAGGGTGCAGGGCTTTAGAAACCAGGGCTAAAGCCCAGCCTGAGGATTTAGGGTTTAGGGTTTAGGGTTTAGGGTTTAGGGTTTAGGGTTTAGGGTTTAGGGAGGCTTCTGTCGTTTACTGACTTCTTTTGCTACTGCTTTGGGCTTCAGGACTTCGGGTTTAGCGCGCGTTAGGTAGAGTGATTTGTGAAGTTCAAGGCGTGCTGACATTCCTCATGGGGGAGCCTACGGGGTGTAACGGGGAGTGGGGTAGGGGACACCACTTCTCCCTAAACCCAAAACCCTAAACCCTTCTGTCAACAGGCTGTTGGACCCTTATCAGGTCCTTCTTAAGGTGCTATCCCTACCCTCCCTTACCCCCCTCTAAGGGTCTCTATGAAATCTCCTGCCAACAGACCGACTCGTGGACCGGAAGGCCAAGTAGCGTATACGCAGCGGAGGGCATCCCGAACCCAAGACCCTGCAAGCTCCACCGGAAATTCCAAACTTCCATTCACGGATCTCTGCTCTAGAAGGACGTATAATCTCAAAACCCCTACACCCTAAACCCTACACTCTAAACTCCAAACCCCAAACCCTAAACCCCTTCACCCTAAACCCTACACCCCAAACCCTAAGACCCTAAGACCTCAAGACCCTAAACTCTAAACCCTACACCCTAAACCCTACACCCTAAACCCTAAACCCTAAACTCCTAAACCCTAAACCCTAAGCTCTTCAATACGCATCGAGTTGATTCGCCGCTGCTCTTACGGAAGCTTACAGAGCCTCTCTCTTTGCGTCTGACATAGGACATTATGAACTATTTGGGTAGCAATTGCGTTCTTCTTTTTCAGCCCACAAAATAGTACGGCACCCTTATAAAAAAAAAGAACCCTTAAAAAAATGAATAAAAAAATCGGTTTAGGGTTTAGGGTTTAGGGTAACTAGTAACTTATAAAAAAGACCCCTGAAAAAAATGGATAAAAAAAATCTAGTAACGACCCCAAGCTCTACATCCGGGGCTTCCACAGTGCGCATCAAGCGATCCTTGCCTGTGCCCAGGACGCAAGGATGGGGACCCTAAACCCTAAACCCTATAGACCGTAGGGGTTTAGGGTTTAGGATTTAGGGTTTAGGGTTGTTTGGGCTAGGGTTTAGGGTTTAGGGTAAGATGGGGAGCGTTTGAGACTCTAGGATTGACGGCTTAGGCTTTCGGCTTTAAGAGCTTCAGGGCTAGGGTTTAGGGTTGTCATCATCATCATCTTCTTCTTCTTCTTGATCTTCATCTTTATCTTTATCTACACCTACACCAACGTCATGATCGCCATCACCTCCAGCATCATCTTCATCAGCTTACGTCATCGTACATCACTAGTGTCGCCAGCATCATCCTCATCATCATGTACAGAACACGCAGCAGAAGAAGTACTACAACAAATAGCAGCAAGATAGAGAAACCCTAAACCCTAAGCCCTAAACCCTAAAACCCTAAATCTAAAGCCCTAAGCCCTAAACCCTAAAACCCTAAACCTAAACCCTAAACCCTAAACCCTAAAGCCCTAAACCCTAAACCCTAAGCCCTAAGCAGCAAGAAGTACACCATGCCTCAGAGTGACCTAGAAACCTCCGAGCCGAAAAAGCGAAGCCTCTCTGTTTAGGGCGTAGGGTGCAGGCTTCAAGGTTTAGGGCTTCGGGGCTTTAGGGCTTTAGGGCTTTAGAGCGTAGGGTGCGGGTTTCAAGGTTTAGGGCTTTGGGGCTCTAGGGTTTAGGGTTTAGGGCTTAGGGCTTAGGGTCTAGGTTTTTCGGGTGTAAGGTTTAGGGCAATCCTAAACCCTTAACCCTGAGCGACTTCAAACTTTTTTATCAGCAGTGGCCTCGGAGGTTCAGGGTTTAAGGGTTTAGGGTTTAAGGGTTTAGGGTCTAGGGTTTAGGTTTTAGGGTTTAGGGATGGTTTAGGGTTTAGGCAAAATCCCTCAAGCAAGGAACCTGGCTTTAGTTGGAGAAACCTTCCCGAATCAACGAGCTTGGAGTTTGTATGCAACTAGCCACATTGACATAAGTTCTCCAAGCCACACGTTTAGGGTTTAGGGTTTGGGCTTTGGGGTTTGGGGCTTTGGGTTTAGGGTTTAGGGTTCAGGGTATAAGGTGCTGAGACTGAACATTCCGTCTTACGTCAAGAATCAGGCCCGGTAAGTAGGCTTGTATGCAAACCTAACTGTATCTACAAATACCCATATTGCAACACTCAAACCCTGTAGCCCTTACCTACACCCCGAAACCCTGAACCCTTAAACCCTTAACTTTGTAACCTAACCCTAAACCCCAAAACCCTAAACCCGAAACCCTAAACCTCGTTTCCCGAAACCCTAAACCCCAAACCCGAAACCCGAAACCCCAAACCCTAAACCCCCTGACTGTCTGGGTCTTTCATCAAGGGCCAAGGCGGCAGGGATCCCCCGTGGCTTTAGGGTTTAGGGTTTAGGGGTTTAGGGTTTAGGGTTCAGGGTTTAGGGGTTTAGGGTTTAGGGTTTGTGGCTTACAATTTGTTATATGTTGTTTCTTGCTCAGGCTCCAGGATGTCTTTTAGGCTACCCTAAACCCTAAACCCTTTAGGGCTTTTGGGTTCTGGCTGTATGGCTTCTACGATTTAGGGTTTGGGCTGAAATTGTACACAGATTTGGCGCGGTCTTGCGGAGTTTTAGCCTTCTTAGGACCCAAGACCCCAGACAGAAACCCCTCTTCGTCCTTCAGCAGGCGTCTAGTCTGTTTGATACAGGAAAGCAACACGCAGAGTGACTAGAAAGTCAGAGATAAGCGCATGTGTCCTTCCCCGCTTCGAAGGAAGCAAAGGCCCATCACACCGTTGAGGTGATCCGCGACTCCTCAACGCAGGTTATTCGCACCTTGGGTTTAGGGTTTAGGGTTGGTGCGGCTTTGTCCTCGTCACGTGTGCCCGGTGGTAGCCGCCTGGCAACTGCACTTTGCCCTGGATCCAGAGGAGGCGTTTTCCACCGACGGAGTATTGGCTGAGTGTTTAAAGGAACGTAGACTCCCTGCAGCTGATGGCCAACACCCTGCAATATCCCTAAAACAGAACTTACCATCATTCGCATAGTTCAGGAAACTTCGGGTCAGGCGGGCTTATCAGCAGTAGGCCACCAACACCCACAACCTAAGCCCAGGGCCGTTTATCGCCCCAAACCCTATACCCTAGAGCCTAAACCCTAAACCCTAAACCCCAAGCCCCATTCAAATCCTACGCCCTAGAGCCCAAACCCTAACCCCCAAACTCTAAACCCCAAACCAAAGACCCTGAATCCCGTACCCAAGACCCGAAGCCCTTGACCCTTAACCCCAAACCTTTACCTGAAACCCGAAGTCCTGAGCCCTAAACCCTACACCTCAAATCCCAAACCCTCAACCCTAAACCCTAACTAAGGAAGGTCGTAGACGATACATCCGAATCCCGAAACTAAGCGATAGAACCTTAAATCGTTGTTCCTGAACCCTAAACCCTAAACCCTAAGCCCTAAGCCCTGAACCCTAAACCCTAAAACCCTAAACCCCAAACCCTGAAATCCGAAATCCTAAGCCTGAAATCCGAAACCCCAAGCTGAGCGCAGGGCCCTTGATCTCACCCTGGATCTTATGAGACTCCATGGAATTCCAGGTCTCGCCTGGCATGGGGCTTTTGGTTTAGGGCTTGGGGGTTTTGGGGTTTAGGGTTTAGGGGTTTTAGGGGTTTAGGTTTAGGGGTTTAGGTTTAGGGTTGAGGGGTTTAGGGTTTAGGGCTTGGGGTTTAGGGTTTAAGGCTTAGGGCTTGTGGTTTAGGGCTGGGGGCTTAGGGCTTTGATTGAGGGTTACTTAGCAGGTAGGGATATACACACCTTTATTTTAGGGATTTGAAAAGCAATACGAACTAGATTTACCTTACTTATAACCCCACTTGCTGGCTAAACCCCAAACCCTAAACCCGTCTTCAAACCTCATCGAACCCACACAGAGCCTCTGTAGAACTTGATATAGAGGCCTTAATACTTTTAAAGGTCTGGGGGTCCGTTGTACTATAACTACAGCTATAGTAAGGAACCCCCAAAATAGTGTTGGTAATTATTTAGGCCCCTATGTTATACTTATAATAAGCTCCACTTACTGGGTCCCATGATCGATCCTTCAAATCAAGGAGGCTTCACATCTGTAGGTTTAGGTTTCCGGGTTGTTTAGGGTTTAGGGGTGTAGGGTGTCGCGCTTAGGGGTTTAGAGTTTAGGGTTCAGGGCTTACGTTTCAGGGTTTTGGGTTCAGGGCTTCGGCCACACCGGTGGGGTGCTTGCCAGAGAGGCCGGCATCACGGATTTCAGGAATATTTCAGTGCCAAAAAACCACCTAAACAGGAGGATTCTAGGTCTCTTCGGGATGTATAGTGAAGCAGTCAGAACAGAGCAAGACTCCAAGCAACAGTCATACCCATAATGAAGATGCTAATAACCTCACAACGATTAATTACAAGAACACTAGCCACAGCTATACAAATAATTATACTGGCCGCAACACTAGCCGGAATTATACACTAAACAATACACTAACGGTGATCCTGACAGTTACCGGTTCCCTGTTGGGGCTTTTTAAACAAGATCATGTCCAATCCTTGTTGGGTTTCGTGATTACAAAACTGTAAAATTGCATCCAACAAGGACCTAGGTTGGGAGACAGGGTGCCAAACCCACTGGTTGACTTAGGGTTCTAGGGTTTAGGGCCTAGGGCTTAGGTTCAAGGTGTGGGAGGGAAACCCTAGACCCTAAACCCTTTGTGTGAGTCATGTACCTGTAGGGTTTAGGGTTTAGGCCTAACCAAGTGACCCCCCCAATAATGCTAGCAAAATTATCCCTAAACCCTAAACCCCAAACCCTAAACCCCTAAACCCTAAACCCTAAACCCTAAACCCCTAATCCCTAAACCCCCAAACCCTAAACCCCTAATCCCTAAACCCTAATGGGCCCCCATCACGTCGTCAGGGCCTTCGTCCTTCTGCAGCGGGCCTTGCAAATAGTGCCTGGGAGTGGTTAAAGGTTCAGGGCCCTGGGGTTCGAGTTCATGGGTCGGGATCATATTAGGGTTTAGGGTTTAGGGTTTAGGGTTTAGGGTTTAGGGTTTAGGTTTTCTATTCCTTACTGACTTAAGTACCCATAAGAATATAGAATGTTACCCAACTATGACAAAGGTTTGGTGAGGTCAGCAGCTGAACCGACTTCTAGCCAATACAGGGACCTTAATACTTAGATTATGGTTTTGGGGCCCATTATACTATAACTGTAGTAAGGAACCCCCAACACAGTATTGGTAATTATTTAGGCCCCTGTATTACTCCAGGAGCAGTCCTGATCCGAAAGAGGGGTTTTCAGGGCGTTCCTTCCGGGCTTTGGCATCGGGTCAGGGTTTAGGGTTTAGGGTTTTGAGAGTCCGGTCTTGTTGCGGGTTCCTAAAGGGGATCTAAAAGGGCTTCCGTAGGGGGTTCTTCTAAAAGGGTACGATAGGGGTGCTATGTGGGTTCTGAAGACACGAGCACCTCGGTGATTTAGCGGTCTTTTTTCTGGCAATTGGCGCCTGGCATGGCACTAGCCAACAGCTGCAGCGGCTTTGATCTGCTCGTCCACCTTCTTTGAGGAAGCAAAGCTAAGGCCCATGGTCACGAGACTCACCGCAACAGTGCAGAATCCACGTGAAGTCTTGTACAGCTCGACTGGGCCGTCTGCGCCGTTAAGGATCTTGGTCATCGCTGGGCAGTACATTTTGTTGATGTAGTAGTTTCTGAAGCCGGCAATGCATGGTGCAAGTGAGCACACAAACGAGGCGAGTATACCTACACCAGCTACGATGCCAAGCAAGGCCGTGGGCACTTCCTTGACTTTGCAGTGGCTGATGCCGAGACAGATGGCGTTGAGGACCAGGATCAGTATGGTGAAGATCAGAAAGTGCCACCACGTGCTGTCAACCCAGTCCCTCCTCTCCTGCCATTCGGACATGCTGACCAGGCATTTGGCGACATGAAGGCCAAGATCAATGCCAGGCTGGGGGGAAAGCCTTGGCTGACTTCTGAAACCCTCCAAAAAAATAAATGTTTAGTCTCCTTACTATATTTCAGATAGAAACCCAAATAGTTAAAGTCCCAGAGACAATCAGAAGAACACCAAGAAGCTTTTCTGGGCCTACATCCATCTTTCCATCGTGAGCTTCGATCTTCGCATCGCGAAGACCGTCTGCGACTGGTGTACAGAGTGTCCCCAGGACACAGAAAAGCAGCCGCTGCAGCTGAGGAGGTGCCACCAATCTGCGAAGCACCATCATGGAAGGGCTTTGACAAACATGTTTGGGCCTGGTCGCTGCGAAAAGTACCCTGACCTACAAAAAGCGAGGTCTTTGTAGGACCTATATAATATAAAGACAAAAAAACCTACTACAAACACTCATCGGGACCCCACAAACGCAGTGGAAATCCCGGTCTAGGTATTCATGCCCCTGCACCAAATGAACCCTGAAAATACCCCTGACAGTAACCCGCACAGAATCCCCTAACATGAGGGTAGACAGACCTAAACCCTAAACCCTAAACCCGAAACCCTAAAACCCTAATATCCTAATACCCTAAACCCTAATACCCTAATACCCTAATACCCTAATACCCTCAACCCTAAACTTCTCAAAAGAGAAATCCTGAAGCCTAACCCCTGGCCATCTAGGGACACGTGTACTTTGACTGGGGTTTTCAAGAGTTCTTGATGGGCTTGGGGAGTGTAATCTAGGAACCTTGCTTTCTAGAACATGGTTAGCAGAGTTCTGGGTAGAGTTACGTATCAAAATAAGGACTGCAAGCAGATAGTGCTACGAATTACGAGCCAATGCCTGTCCCCGAACGTTTAACTCCCGAACCCCTGCAGAGAACAAGCGGAAGTCTCAGAAAATGAGGACGCGAAGGTAGAACCCAAGTAGTAGAGGCTCCTGACTATTAAAAGAAATCCCCTAGACCCTAAACCCTAAACCCAAGAAACGCACTCCTGAGTTGAATAATTGAGGGGCCGTGAAAAAAAATAGAATAGGGTTTTGGGGCCCTTTATAGTCTAATGATAATGAGGAACCCCCAAAATAATGTAGGTAGTTATTTAGGCTTCAAATTGAAGTTTACCATTCGGGTTTACCTCAAGGGAGCCTTGAGAACGGTAATGATACCAGCAATCAGGGTTCAGGGTTTAGGTTTTAGGGTTTAGGGTTTAGGGTTAAAAATGTAGGGGTAAACGCCATACGAATGCTGGTTCGGTATTTGTGGGTAGTTCTCTAAATTAGGGTCCCTTTCAGGGTCCTTTTTACAAGGTTGCCGTACTATATTAGGATTTAAAGAGGGGCCCTACTGTAGAGAACTACTCTTATAGTCACCAGCATCATGAACGGCAACTTGGCCCTAAGCACCAAACACCTGCATCCCCCAACGAGAAACTGGAAAACCTAAAACCCCGACCCTGATAACCTGAAACCCTTAGCCATTTGGAGCCTTAACATACCCGAAACCCTAAAACCCCCATCCCTTACCTCCAAACGCCAATCCCAAAGATCTAAACTCCAAGCTTTTTGGAGATACACGATACCCTAAGCCCTAAACCCTAAAAACTCCAAAACTCAATCTCAAAACTCCAAACTCCAAGCGTTCTTGAGATAACAAAACTCCAAACTCCAAGATTTGTTGAGAGCCCTACGGGGCTTCGTACCAGCTCTTTGCTTTCCAACGCCTTAGCACAAATGGCGGATGGCGACATCTAGTAGGGTTCAGGGCTTTAGGGTTTTGGGGTTCAGGGTTTAGAGTTTAGGGGCCTTGAACATAGGAACAAAGTCTAGGGTTTATGGTTTAGGGTATTGAAACAGGGTTTTGGGACGCATTAGAGTATATCTGATGATAAGGAGCCCCAAGGAATAGTATTGGTAGCGATTTAGGCCGTATACTTGGGTTTGGGTTCAAGGTTTGGGGGTTTAGGGGTTTCGGGCTTCGAGGTGAGTTAGTTAGCAGGGATTGCTCCCGGAGAGCCCAATACTCCTCGAACATCACCCACCCAAATCATTCCGGTGCCTCATGGTGAACACCAAACAGTTGGAACGCGGGATTTAGGGTGATTGGTACCTGAAAGATATGAAGATAGTGATGTTCCAGCTGTCTGGCTGTTCTGGAAGGTTTGGAGTTTTGGGATCCCAGGAGGCTTTGCGCATCTTCTGCTGCATGGGCTTGGGATGTTTGGAAGGACTTTTTCCGCAGCATGGGCCTGGGTTTAGGGTTTAGAGTTTAGGGCTCATCCAGAGTTTAGAGTATGGGGGTTTAGGCTCTCTTTGAGCGGTTTGCGGGTGTCGGGAGTTTGAATACAAGCATGGTGCGGAGCTGCATGTCTTTAGCAGTTTGAACTGAAGTGTTCAAATGGCGTTTGCGGGTTCAGGGCCTCGGACTTCCCTAAGGACTCAAAAAAGCCGTCAAGAAGGATATGCCCCGAAAATTGCGGTAGGCATCCCCATTGCATGGTTAGGCTTCGAGGCCTGTCAAGGCCAAGAAGTCATGGCTCTTGGTGCCTAAACCAACCCTAAACCCTAAACCCTAAAGGTTTGGGAAGTTTGGGGCTTTGGAGCGTTCATCTCGGCCAAATCGTCCACTTGCAAAAGGCCGGTCTCCAGCTTGGTCTGGAGTTCATGTTGCAAGGCGGCCAAACCATCATTCCAGACTTTGATAAGCTGTCCCAAGACGCTGCTCGCGTAGTCAATCGTCACCTCTTCGCCCATTTGGATCCTCTCCAGAAGCAGGGTCTCTAGGGCTGACGACAAAGTCGGAGGTACACTGCGCAGTCCGTCCTTCACCGAGTCACTTCCGAGCTCGCACACATAAGTAAACCTTAAACCCCCCAAACCCTGCACCCTAAACCCCAAAACCGTGGACTTAAACCGAAATCGAAAGGTACGAAGCACTCGATCAAGCTTTTCGACGCATGACTTCCACGGAAGTGCGCAATTCAACGGCAAACCCTAAACCCAAAACCGTAAACGCCCAACCCTAAACCCCCAGACCCAAACCCTGAAACGTAAACCTTAAAACCCCCAAACCGCAACCCTAAACCCCCAAAGTTTGTTTAAGGGTTTTGGGGTTTAGGGATTAGAGGTTAGAGGTGACAGTCACCGAGGTCTGCGCGGTACTGGCTTGTGCCCCTTCACCTTTTAGGGTTTAGGGTTTAATGTTTTTGGGGTTTAGGGTGCGAAGGAGGGGACATGTTGTAGATCCTGAAACCTACATTGAAGAAAGAGACTTTCGGGCTTAGGGTTTCAGGGTTTAGGGCTTAGGGTCTGGGGTTCGGGATTTGTGGTTTTGAGGTCGTCTTTGGAGGTTCGGGGGTCCTGCTGGCCAGTTATCAAACCCACTGACTCCCCTGACTGTACCAAGTAGAAAATGAATGGGACACCGAAAGGCCCGTTAGTATATGGAAAATACTACTCTAAGCCGCATAATATCGGTGCTCACCAGGTTTACGGGGCATTACTTCATTGGGCGGTTTTTGGATTGTTTGGGTTAGCTAACTAGGAAAGCGCCCTGAACCAGGAAAAAATAAACTCTGTAGACTGTAGACCCCACCCAACCCGAGGCCCAAACCCTTAGACCCTGCCATGAACCTCCCGCAAATCCTAAACCCTAAACCCTAAACACCCTAATCCCGCTAAATAAAGAAACCCACAAAGACTGGAGGGATCCGAAAAGGTGTAGCAGGGCTGGGGCTTTCACAGTCTGGGGCTTTGAAATGCGATTTCAGGTCTGTTTTAAAGCTCAGACCATGAAGATGTCGTTCCTGGTAGCAAATTTAGTGTTCAGGGCTTTCGGGTTTAGGGTTCAAGGCTTTGGGGTTCAGGGTTTAGGGTTCAGGGCTTTAGGGGGTGTATGAACTCATCCATCCAACATCGGATAAACAGAAGTTGGTTGAGTTGGACGAACTCTTAAAACCGACCAAAAACAGGAGAGCCGATGAAGCCCCAACCGCCACCACCAACCCAAGCATCGGGTTTGAAGACACCTCCGCGCAGAACACCTCTAAAAGATGCTGCCAAGCCCTAAACCTGCATTCAAAGACCCCGCCCCAACCTCCAAATCCTACACCCGAAATCCAACCCCCAGACTCCGAAAACTTAAGTCCAAACCCTCCATCCCTAACCCTGATGTGAAAAAGCCTGAACAATTCGTAAAACTATTCCTTCATCGGGCTCCTTGCTATACCCTAAACCCTAAACTTACGATGATCATGGCACGAAGACCCACAAACCCCCGATTTTTTCTGAACCGTCACGGTTTTTTCTCATGGGGCTTCTAGAGCTTGGGATGTGGGGCTTCGCCCCCGAATCAAACCAGGCCTTTTTGGGACGCGTCTGCGAAGGCGACAAGGTCTGGTCCTCGCACTGATCGGGTCTTCTTCTAAACCCTAATGTGGGGTTTTTAAGGGCCCCTACAAAAAAGTAGGGTCTGGCAGGTCCAGGGGCTTAGGGCTATGCAGGGGTGCGGGGGGCTTAAGATCAGAGGGGCTCGCTCTGGCCTTGCAAAGGTTACGGCTCAGGGCTCCGCGGGTTAGAGTTTTAGGGGTTTTAGGGCCCTTTCTTGTTCAGAAAGCTTTAGGGTTGGGGTTTAGGGTCTTAGGGTTTAAGGTTTAGGGTTTACGGCTTTAGGGCTTTAGGGGTTTAGGGTTTAGGGGTTTTGGGTTTAGGGTTTAGGGTTTAGGGTTTAGGGTTTAGGGTTTAGGGTTTGGGGGGGTTGGGGTTCCGGGATCTAAGAA